>CM060964.1:210955914-210980914 GCA_030765045.1 Tenodera sinensis | reverse complement strand
AACGCAAACAATATATTGTTTGGTTGTTTAATAAGTGCAGAGTGAATGAGTGTGACTTACGGACCAATTACCACCAAAACTAAAATGAATGAAGAAATTGAAAAATTGTCTGACTGTAGCATTGTGTTAAATAGCTAAAACACTCGTCTTTTCATTGTCAGTGCGCTGCGAAAGCGGACTTTGTAATAGTTCACTAATTAAGTCAGTCATACTGGTATTACAACACACTGGTATTGCACAGAGTGATAATGACACGATTCGGAACTCTGAGATCTTCGTTCGTGGAGTATGGCTGTTCTGAAAAAGTCACATAAATTCGGATTTGGGCAGGCAAAGTGTTCTGAGTGCTGGCAGACTTGTCTACGCATGCTCAGAGTGCGTATACAGACGGAATATTTCCTTATCCATGTTCAAGGGCCTCGTAATGAGGAAAGGGGGCAGAGGTTAAGCTAGCTGGCTCGCCACTATCCAGGTTCCATGCGTATCAATTCTGCCGCGCGTTTCAAATACGCAGCGCAGTTTTGATGAATCAGAATTGAGATTCAAGGATTTGATCATGCGCCAAGAAAACTTTTCTTGAACGACAATTTAGGGAAAATGACGGTTCAAATGATAAAATGCAGAATCATAGCTAAAAATTATTTGTTGATGTATTACGGTAGGGCAGGCAATGCCTACCCTGCCTACCCTGAGGAGCCGCGCCTAATTGTCAATCAAAGATCTTGCAAGATTTCTGTTTGTTGAAAATACTTTTCTTGCAAGCAGCCTTCCAGATGTATCCACAGCTCTTCAATTATATTTGACTCTGCCAGTTACTTCTGCTATGGCAGAATGATCATTTTCTAAATTGAAACTAATTAAAACATTTCTGAGAAACACAATGTCCAAGACCAGATTAAGGGCTTTAGCAGTTCTGAGTATTGAAAATGAAATGTGTAGCTCCCTTGACCTGAATGAAGTTGTTGAAAGGTTTCTGAGTGCCAAGCACAGGAGAACTGGACCAATGTGTTTACTGTAGCTGCACTTCATAAAACTGAAGGCATTATTTGTTCCAAAAAGAGTCAATCATTAGGTGAGTTTATTTCATTTTCATACTATTTCATGTGAGAAAATATGTAATATTTTAATATCTCCATTTTTAAACTTTGTACAGTTTAAATATAAGTATAAAATTTTGGTGTCTTACCTTGCCACATTGCAGAGCCATTTGGTGCAGTTTAAAAGCATGTTGGGCGATGAACAATGAGTAGTCTTTTGATCTTGGGTCATAGTGATGAAATAAAGCATATACCAGGGACATAGCTTTGGGGGACGCTAGTACACTGAGCATTCCCTTATTTTTCTGTGCTTAATTCTTTTATACTTATTTTGTTTTATAATAGTTTTAATGCAGGATAATTATTTTATGCAATCATTTAGCACTGATTTTTTCATAGATCATAGTGTTGAGCAGCTATATTTAGCTAAAATAGCAAACACAAAGTTTGCAAGTCAATCTGCTCCATTCTAAAGCAGCAGCGTACACGGTGATGAGTCAGCATTTCACTGCCTGCATGTTATATGGCTAGGACGGCCTCCCTGCAAACCCCTCACCTATCTCCTGCCTGCCCCTCTCACTTCGGCAAGCCCCTCATATACCCATCTGTATATGCTAATGTCTAGTCGTATGCTATAGCGTGGTTCTGACTCCGGAGTAATGTTGAGGTACTGTCAGTTATGTTTCTTTGTGAATAAAATTGTTGTACCTAAGTTCAAAGTTCGTGCAATATTTACATCATAAGAATAAGTGACATATCACACCAGCACCAGCTATCTCATTCATGTTTTGAATTTTGGGAAATTAATGTGTTTTTTTTCCTTTTGCACTGTATGGCTTGTACTTTTTATATGTATCTCACTATGTTTGTTTTCAGATAGTTTGATATTTTTATTAAATGTATTTAATATACATTTTAATGTATTGCAGTTCAGAATTAATGATATTGTATACTAAAGCCTAAGTGAATAGTGTTTAGTTTTCCGAGAATTCCCTACCCCTTTCTATTTCCCAACACAGGGCAATCTCTTCATGCTCACTGTGGTCAGATAAAAAAGGGTCAGTTGCCAAGAATTTTAATCTATCCAAATCATCACTTTACTAAACACAGAATGGTCAACTTTCAAGTATGTTAAACCTTCTTAATCACCAGCCATTACTTCAATATTTTTGTAACTGAGATTTTTACTTTATTCATTTTTGTAATTTAACAGTTCACAGGAATGAACTTAAAAGAAACTGGGAACTAATTTTTATATTAAAAATCTCTGGAATTTTGCGTTTTTTGCAAAATAAGGCAACTTCGCTTCAATCTGCACTCATCACTAAAATTTGCTAAAACAATAATATTAATTTATTGATCAATATCATATAATTCAGAAAGATAATGGGAAATAGCTTTAATATAATGTCTGTTGTCTTTATCGTTAATGTGAAAAGAGAGTGCCCTAGTTTGAGTTTGAGTTTATTTATTTACTTTAAATTAATACATATTTGAATATGACAGACATTCAGCCCAAGCTCTTAGCCTGTCATATCCATGCAACAAAATTTCTTATCATACATTTTGCTTCTCTATAGCTATTTAACACATTATAAATAACACAAAATTTTTAATTCTGTTCTCTTTGTACATACCAATTCCATTTTTTCTTAACTCTACTTAAAAACTGACCTAAGTTCCTGGCCTCCTTTCTAAAAATCCTCTTAAATGCTGTTATCCTATCTCCCTTCTCCCATTTCTGCCCCAGAAATTCTTTCCTTCATACATCCGTTCATTGACACTCAAAGACTATGTGCTCCAGATCTTCCTTCACCCTCCAAATAGGACACAGACTCTGAAGGATACCCTTTCTTAGTCTCTCAACCTCCAAACACCAGTCCTTTGCCATGCTATTGCCTCCCTTTGTTCTTTGTTTACCTTATCAACATATGTTTCCCTTTCCCATATTTCCTTCATTGATTTGTAATCTACCAGGGACCTTTTTTCCATTATACCACCAAACAGTTTTTGGATTTCTATGTCTTCAAACCTCTTTCTTTGCCCTAGTTATAGCGTTCCAATTTTTTTATTTCATGCTATGCCACTAGCATATACTGAACTTCTCCAATTAAAGTTACAAAATTATTTTATTGCACACTGTTTATTAACACAATTAATACGTTGTTATGATATTATAACACTTTCTTGAACATTTCCTGCTAATTGGCATGTCCAAAATCATATAATTTACAATTTTTCGGAAGATTACCGTAAAATGGCTACTATCTTATGTGAATGCATTGACCAAGAGGTATTTGGAAAACAATTTTCTATACGTAACCATGGCAGTATCACTCGGCTCTTGTCTTGCTTAGAAATGCCCCCCCCCTACTTCATCAGAACCATCCGTGGCTAACAAAAAAGAGGCTACGGCGCAAACTGCAGTGTTGTAATTCTCATAGTCTGAACATAGCCCAATGAAGTAAAACCATAATCGCCTAATACATCCATGTTGTAAACAAACAAAAAGCCTGCCCGTTGAATTCATACAAGAGATACAGTTTTATCATGATGGTATAAAATGTTAGCCATGTATCAGACTATCATTACCACGTGACTCCGATTCGTGCCACAGTCTGTCTTTTGCATTAGCCAGGAGAACCATCACAATGATGTTATACACCGCATATATTGTATGATTTAATGGTTGTTTCGGTCATGCCAGGAAAATAACATCAATTTACATTTCAAAACTCCTAGCATGGTATAATACAAAATAATAGTTAATTATGTAAACATAATTGAAATATTGAAACAAGATTAACAATAATTGTTATTTCCACAAATTGAGAATAGATCAATTAACAAAAGAAAAACATTAAATTAACAAAATCAAGTTGTCATTAATGATTGGTTTAGTGGTAATGAGAAAGCTGATTTTCTTGCAAAAAAGGGTACCAGCGGTGTACAAAAATCTATAGCTAATCTACCATTTTATGCAGCTAAAAGATTAGTGAACTCTGAATTCAAAAAAATTATTGCAAAATATTACTATGAAAAATCAAAGAATAAAAGATGGGAACTACCAAACATTCAAACAGTAATTCCTGAGTATCCTCGAAAAACAGCAGTTGCAACCTTCAGGTTGATTACAGGACATGATTGTCTGGCAAAACATTTAAACAGAATTGGGATATATTCTTCACTCTGTCCTCTATGTAATCTGCAAGAGGAAATGGATCGAGACCACCTTCAAATATGCCCAGCCACTTCTAGTGCACCATCCATCAGTGAAAAATATTGGAGAGCAAGAGGATTAATGACTTCATTGTCAGAAATCCAGCATTAGCTAACAACAACAACAATATATTCAGTACATTTCATTTTCTTTAACCTTTTCATTATGGAAACGGTCATCAATTTTTTTCAGATATTTCAATGAATCCGTTGAGTGCCAAAAGTTTTTAATACTGTAAAAGATTTTATATGGGTTGTTCATCTGTTATGTTTATCTGAAGCTGTGACTAAATACACTAAATTTGTGAAATCTGTTGCATTCCAGGGCATTTTCTCAGTTGCAAACAACAAGCATGGCCAGCAGTAAAGTTTATTTAATTCACATGAACCAGTCTGCTACACATACTTATCATAATTTTTTACGTTAAAGTATCTTTTTCTTCTGCTCACACTGCACGTGTGGAAGTACTGGAGTAGGCCTTCCCTGTTTCACTATCACTAGTTTATTGTCGTATTTCAACTGTGAGTATGGTCATTTTACTAATTGTTTTAATGCACATTCTTCATTCACTTTGAAGAATTAGCACTAGCAACTGTCTTGGCACACTGTACACTATGAAATAAATAATACTAATTCTTATACTAATACAGCTGTTGAAGACCGCAACAACCACACAATTAAAAGTGCATTCTTTCTTGCTGCGGCAGCAAGCATCCGAAGCCCTGTTCTCCCCTCTATTCAATGACAGAGAACGAGACATATTCCATCGTAAATGCTAATTCCTTATGAGGGAAATTGGCTAGTATTGCCATTATTATTAATATTACTTATTAATTTCCAGTTTACTTTAGATATGGGCTTTGGTGATAGCTTTAATAGCCCACAATATATGCTACTGGCTGCAAGTATCTTTAAATGGGGTTGAGCCAGATGCTCTGCTTTATTATGATGAAACAAGCCTCATGGATGATCTTGGTTGCAATAAAGGAATTGCAAGAAGAGTTTGTAATCATCCAGAATGGCTAATGGATAGTTCTAAAACAAGTATTTCTGCAATATTTTGCGAATGCTTGAGTTACATAGCTGCCCCAGTATGAGCGTTTTAAAGTAGTGCATCTCTATGATGCTTTGATGGTAAGGGGACCAAAATAGGTTAAACAGTTGCTGATTTAATAAACAAGTTTTTAGGATTGGTTTTCTTCCATTGCATTCCCTAATTTAAAATCACTTCCTCAGAATTCCCCAGAAGCACTAATTAGAGATAATTTAAGCAGCCATGTCTTTGTGGCTGTCACAAATGAATGTGTGAGTTCAATATCACATTCATTTTATTGCTCCAAACTTCTCCAGTTATTGTCAACTGCTTAACACTGCCCTTTCAGATGTTTGTGAATTAAGTAAGAGAGCTGGAAGCAGAAGTACAGAGGCTGCATTCTAGGCCGTGTTTCCTAGACTGCTTAAAAGCACTGACCTAAATGAAGATAACTGTCCTGCTAAGAATCTGATTGCTGGATTCAGAGCTTGGAGATCTATAAGCACAGACAAAGTTATTAAATGGCTTTCAGAATGTTGCAGAAGTAAGGCATCCAGTGAGATGTAAACATTGCATGTTGTTGTTGGAAAAAGTATTACTGTCAGAGACATCCAAGAATCATCACAAACTGCATGGAAGAGTAATGTTTTAGTCAACTCAGACTGTGAGAACAAGACTGTTTGCAATTATGTGATTACCGCCGCCAATGAAGGAAAGAGTCAATTCAACTGACTGAAACATTCTGAGTGTTAAAGTAGGTGTTCTAGTCCCATTACTTTACAATAAGCAATCAAAGAAACCAAACTTGAAATCAATGACTTCCTATTCAAGAAAAGTACAAGTACTTGAAAATTCCAATGGGGTAGAGACGAAAATGGAAAATGAAATTGTGATGTTTAAGCTCATGAGAAAATCCAACAAAGGCGCCAAAATTGAGCCAGCATTAGGTTGATGATGTGAGCAACAGCTCTTGATCCTTGCCCCATTTTACATAAATGTAACTAATTTAGTGCCAGTAAACTGGCTCATGTATGTTCTTTAAATGTTTACACATCATGCTATATAAATCTTCCAACAAGCTAGTAAAAATTAGCTATGAAACTGCCAATATTTACTATTTTCCTGAGACTGCAGATGAGGCAGATGTCAAAATTAGGTCAAACACAATGTATTCTAACTGTTCTGTTCCAACAAAGAGAAAAATACTGATTTTTTTGTTTCTTTTCACACTTTCGAACTGAATTGTAAACTGCACATTAGTGTACATTATTAGCCTATCAACAAGCCTGTTGTTATAAGAAAATTAGAACTCAGTGTATTGTAGAAATTTCTTTATACAAACTGAAGGAAGCTTTATTTTATCCATTTCAAAGGACTGAAATTGTTACAATGGAAAAAAAGAGGGTTGTTAAATTTTGTTGATTTACTGTGTCATAGTAATTTTTGAAGAATACATTTCAAAACTGTAACAAAATTACTTTTCAAAAATGTTACTGATCCAAGTTTCCCTTAAAGTGTTTAACTTGATGCAAATGCATATTCTAATCTGTTTACGAGTAACATCATCTCAGGAGTTAACTTAGAACATGCAAATTTTTAATTTTATGTAATAAATGAAGCACCACAAACATTTTCAGTGTGCTATTATAATCTTTAAATGTCTACTCTAAAATGAAATGTAGATACAACTGGAGGTCAAGAGATTAACCAATTTAAAAACTGTTCCAAGTATTCCCATGTTGTGCAACCATCACACACATTATAGGCACATCTCATCCAGGTTCAAATTACACATATCTACAGTGACTTTGCTGTTTTAGGCTTTGAAGTCTTTTCATACTAACTTCCATATGCTGATTCCAAAACTGAAATCCATTTTGTTTTATCATGTACTGTTTCTCTAGCAATTTAATTCCTCAATTTTTATTAATTTGTCCATTTTTGTATGAGCATGAACTGTTATTCCCTTATATTGATCATAATTAGATTAATATATTAATTATATTAAATTATTATAACATAATTATTGTAATAAATTATAAATTATTATAAAAAATTATTATAATTGTATTAGATTAATATATAAGGAGATTTGAAAGTGATCTGTATGATATTAGACCAGCCACAGTTTACAACATTTCCATGCTATTTCCGCCAGTGGGATAGTAGGGTAAGAGACAAACATTCTTTTGTGGCCCAACTGAAAAAGGTTGAACACCAAGTGGTAAGAACATAAGCTGTAGCCTATAGCATCATAAGAAAATTCTTTTGCCACTATTTTACATTAAATTTGGTGCTACAAAATAATTTCTCAAAGCTCCTGACAAAGATGTAGACTGTTTTAAACATCTCACCAAAAAGGTCCTGCTCTTTGATATACAGAAGTAAAAGAAAGAATGTTTGTAGGTCCTGACAAAGATGTAGACTGTCATATCTCTGTACTCTTTGATGTACAGAAGTAAAAGAAGGAATGTTTGTAGGTCCACAAATCAAAACTCTAGAGGGCAGTTTAAAACAAATATAACTCTTATAGGAAAAGATGCATGGAATGTATTTAAACAAGTTATTCCAACATTTTTAGGAAATAATAACTATCCTAATTAGTTACAATTGTGAACAATATGCAGCACAGATTTAGAACTTTTGGATGCAAAATGAGTTTTACATTACATACTCTATTTTCACATTTGGATCTATTTTCTGACAATCTAGGGGCAGTCAGTGAGGAGCAAGGAGAGATTTTGACAGGATATTTCAGAAATGGAAAGGAGATATCAAGTCAGGGGCGAAGCCTCTGGGGAGACAGGGTAGACAGCATCTACCCTAGAAACTCTGCAAAAGAGAATTTCTTTAAGTTTTGCATGAAGCAGGTATTTGTGTTTCCCATTTAGGAAGTTACGTCTCTATACCAGCATTTGCGTGACTCCACTATCGAGATGCGGTACTGGACTGCCTGTTGTAGACATTCGCCGATCTGTGTATTTTGCATGGGAGAAACAAGCGCACCATCTGACACCAGTTTGTGAACTACAATGTTTTTGTATAGCCAGATTTCTCCTCCCAGTAGACAGTCAAGCCTCCGTTTCCTTTGACTGTGATTGACTGTTGTGGTAATGGAATGTTTTCGAGGCAAGGGACAAGCACTCTTATTGGTTACATTTCAAGGGCATTTATAGGGATTAATCTGAATTGAATTAAATATATGAAGGGAAATTCTAAATCTACAATATATATATATTACGTCTTATCTCCCAAATGGCTCTAATAATTTGGATCAAATTTTCTCTTCAGATAAGGTTTTGCTCTTTAGAATTATCTATATAGGTGTCTTTCCTGAACAAACACAATTTTACACAAAAAAGCATTTTTATTCCCTCTTCTAAAGAGCAATTCTTGTACATATATTTCGAAAATGGCTCTAACAATTTGGATCAAATTGTATATTCAGATAACGTTTTACTTTTTAAGTTTGTCAATGTAAGTGTCATTCCTGAAAGAAAACGTGATTTTAGTTTTCTCCCGAAGCGAGCCAATGGTAAAGGATGATGGTAAGAAGAATCTGTCTACCCTGCTAAGTATTTCACGCCTCACCACTGTATCAAGTGCAATGGAATGCATCAACTATTGTGGATTACTACTAGATGCTGTGTAGGGAGTATACAGAAACACCCAAGAGGAAATTCAAGAGATAAAACATTCTAGACCAATGGAAGAAAAGTCTACTGATGCGATGCATGTAAAGTGAAGGCACTGGGTAGGTAATAAAACCCTCACAATTTTATTTGTAATGCTTATGTATATCTTGAGCTGTGTATCTACATTTATTGAACAAACTGTTTGAATATTTAATTCTTGATTTGCAAAATATCCTGATGTGATAGAGGAAAATGGAAGTCATTTTTGAAATCAGTATTACTCAAATATAAAACAGCTGTCAAAAGGTTTTAATTTGTAGACATGTGTTATTGTATGAGCTACAGACAGCTGCAAAATGTAACCTCCCACATATATTTCTTTGTATGACCATGATTCTGTCACTCTGAGTGGCAAAATCTACATCCTTCCCATGTACAAGTGGAACAATAACATTATAAAGAAACTAAAGATTGACATCTTGGAAGCCAAAAGGAGTTGCTGAGTAGGAGTGATAGAGAACAGACATACAATGCATGAGGGTATCACTGAAGAACTATCATGCATGAATTGGTGCATTTAATGGAATGAAATGACTAAAAAATTGGAAAAAGAGTGAAGGAATACTATCAGCAAGATTATGGATGACTTTGGTTTTAATGTTCTTGTTGGTTATTGGTGGAATTAAGCTAAACCCCAGGCCGGAGAGGAAAAATGTAATGGAGATGTTAAAAGGAATAGTGGAGAATATGGTGCAAGTGAAACTCATGGACAAAGGAATAGATGAAAGATTTGTTAAAAACAAAAAATATAAAGAAGTGGGAAATATAGAGAGCAAAGTAGAAGAGAAAGTTGCAAAATTGAACCAGAGATTGCTGCATTTGGAAAACATAAAAGATTCTTATACAAAGAGAAACATAATTATCTTTGGATCTGAAGAAGAAAGAGGAAGAAGGAGTTGGCAAAAGGTGGAGGATCTCATCAGCAAAAAAATTCAATACTGAACTAATATGATAGGAAATAGTTCACTCATTTAGAATAGGAAGAAGAGGACCAAACTCAAGACCTTTAATAGTAAGGCTTGGAACAGTTAACTTTAAATGGATAATTTTAGACAGTAAGTCAAAGTTACAAGGTCAAAACTTTACATTGAACATGACTACAGTAAAAATGAAAGAGAATATAGAAACATTTTAATATGGGAGATGGCATTTTTTAGAGGGTTTTCATTATGGATAGATGGAATATTCAGCAGCAGAATTCAACACAGCAGGCAAGCATACAGAGAAAGAGAGAGAGAGAGAAGATCAAGGGGAAGTGGAAGTGGGGAGAGAGGGGATTTGGAAGATGATGTAGGAAGGAAGAGTGATGCCAGAAGACAATAAAGGGGAGGAGTGATGTATAGGCATGAGCAGCAACTGAAACAGCTGATGGCGACACCGTCAAAGATTATGTTTATGTTTATTAGCCCATAGACAATTATACAATTGTTTCGAGCATCGTCAAACTACAAATACAACAAAACAAAAATTAGCAGAGGAGAGAAGATTCAAGAAGGCTTGCAGCAATCCCAACAGCAGGATTAGATGTTTGGTACCAAGACAATTTGGGTGTAGTGTCGGCTCCAAGTGGCAGTATAATGGAACTGGAAAGTGCTTTGAGAAATAAAGAAGAATGAAAGATGCATTGTAGGGCTAAATTAGATCAATTTCATTTCAAAAGAAAAGGCTCTATACCAGGTGAGTCAGCTGTGCCTTATTTTTTTGGAAGGTAGGCCACCCATCAAATGCTATGTGAGGCTTAATCCAGTTTTGCACTTACTAAAATGTATTTCTTGACATTTTTAGACAGCCAAATGCGCAAAATTTAGAGGAACAGTGATTTAAAGGACTGAATGTGCTCCTCGCTAAAGTACACCTCAAAAACATATGACTCGTTTACTGAGAGCAAATTCCGGGTTTCCAGCCGATTGTACAAACTTTTTATTAGAGCATACATAGCAATGCAATTCAGTAAACGTCTTTGAAAAAACGGACCTATCATATTAGTACATTAACAACATCAGGTAAAGAATGCCGACTCCCTTCATTCTCCACGTGTATGCTGTCGCATGATATTTTGTGTCATTCCTTCACCAGTATTCGACAGACAAGTACGTTGATATGTGTTTGATCTACGGAGAAGCAACAGCCAAAGTGCAAGCAACTCAAAATCTATACCAGGAGAGATATCCTCATATACAACAATACCATAGAGTAGAAATAAAACAATTACGAATTCAAATGACAACAGCTTTACACAGAATAATTGTTCAACTAACGTTATTTGTAAATATTACGCAGTAAAAAAAGTAGTACACGCAGAGGATTCGAACCACCTTTACAGAATATGCGTTACTTACGAATTGTGCCCTGTTCCAACTGAGCTACCTACTAACTACAGAGAGAACCGAAGACAAGTATATCCATGTTGAATACTTGTGTGGAACCTTGCATAGGGACCAATGTTTTCATGTTAGAGTATAAAATGTAGATTGCATAAAACTGGAGAATAAGGGGCAGCTAACTCACCTGGTATAAGACAGATCTTTGGTAGTGTTAATTATGGAATGTAGAGGGTATATAGGACAAAATGAGGAATGGTGAAATAAAGCATAGATACATTCATGGTAGTTTTTTTTTTTTTTTTACATTCTAGTAAATCTACTGTAATGGGGCTGTTGCTTTTGAGCAGACTTAAAAACCATTGGCCTGGGCTGAATTTTAGACCATGACCTTGGAATCAGTAGGCCAGTGTCTAACCAACTGAGCTACCCAGAGCGACACAATGGGAATAGGAGAATGCAGTAGGCTTAAACAATAAAGGGCTAATTGCTGTGTGATGGCTTTGAAATTCCATTCTCTCGCATGACTATAAGAAAAAACCAATCGCTTCCCATTTGAGGATAGTGCGACAGTGGCTGCAAAGCTAATTACCTGCCTCAGAGGAATTAGTGCATATCAACCTTGCCAGCTACCTGCTGCTAATGGCTGTTTGCCTGGCATTGTTGAGTTGATTCAATCACGTCTAGTCATCTGTCAGTCGAACTGAGAGTGGACAGTTTGTAATTAGCAGTTGACAGTGAGAGTTCAGTGGACAGTACTGAGTACAGTTCACTTATGAATTGTGCAGCAGTTGCATTGTGATTCAGTTCAATGGATCAGTTATGTTTTGTTCTGAGTGGGGTAACAGTGTCTCAAGTATAATGTTTGGGCTATGCTAAGCTGTTAAGAAATAGTGTGTTCAGCAGTAACTGGTGTTTGTTACAATAATATAAGTATTTGAAAATTTAAATCAGTGACAAGGAACATCTAAGAAATGGTTAACTCCACAACAAAAATTTGACATAAATTACATGGTTTAACAAGATCTATATTTTCTATGCATGTAGTAAGATTTTATCTCTCTTTTAAGGTTTACCAGTTGTGCAAAAGTCATTCAGAAGAAGACTTCAGAGGCTAGTCCCAAAAAGTTAGATATGCATTTCATTTGTCATGAAAAAATCTTGAACATATGTTTTAATCAGAATCATTAGCCAGTTTTTGAGAAAGTAAAAATTTTAAAAATTGTCTAAAGTAAACTTTCGTTTAGATGGAAAAATTTTCATTATTTTTAATTTTCTCAATGGTCTAAACATTTTGATTAAAATATACTTCTAATTTGAGAGGTAGAACTGGAACTTAAAAATTCAATGCCAAAGCTGGGATTTGAACCATTGCCCACACACGGCTTTACAAACACCAACAGTAAGTTTGTTGGCATAAATAAATAATATACTTTTAATAATAATATGAATTGTGCACAATGTGCAAAGAAGATTGTTCTTAGTCTCTACAGAATTGCACCAATGACTCTGATCTCATCTTATAGTGTAGCACATGATATCTCTCACGCTGGTCGTCACATCTTATATGCACACAATCTGGGCTGAATTCATGGAATCTGTGGATGCTGCATAGCTTGTGGTGGAATTCATGCAAAGGAAGTCTTGCCACTGTATGGCGAAGTTCATATCCCCCTGTGTCCATCTACGGCTTGTCACAGCATAAGTAGCATAGAATTCATCCCATATTTTGCATTTCTTCTCGTGTAGTTCATGCAGCAGGCCCTGATAGGCTGTAGTCGTTGGCAGTAGGAGCTTCAGTCGCAGGTCTTCTATGTAGAAAGGTTCTCTTGCTAACTCATATGAGTTGTGAGGGCATGTATTTGGAGAGACAAAACACTCTTTTCAAGTATGTGGCCTTTAACTTCTCTATTTTCTCCAGGCTTTTCTTCCGTAGATGTACCCATATGTTTTCTAGCCCATATGTTGCAATGGGGTAAATTTTGAGTTTAAACAGTTGTAAAGCAGTTTCGAAGGAGAGTTTGCCTATTGACTTTGTCACTTATGGCTCTTATAGCAGTGTTTACTCTATTTGTATTTACTCAGGGGTCTCCGTCTAGGGGATATGTGAATGGCAACCACAAGGTTGAGCAGAACATTACTTCCACTTACTGGTGTTTTGCTCCTCACTGTAACTTTTCTATCTGACCTTATCTTGGTCATCTCCGACCCTGATGCTATTAGGGTTCCTGAGGGCTAGGGAGTCTTTATTTTTCCAACCTCTCCATTTCTCTAATTTCTCTATAAAACCTTAACCCCTAACATGTTGACCTGTCATGGCATGTAATAAGTCCTCTGATTGGTAATCAGAGGATATGGTCGGTGAATTTGTTTTGATAATTCTCCCGGTCAGGTCGGTGAGACCTGTAAACCAATGACAGGTGTGGTCCTCCAGACATTCTGGGGGTTCTGAGAGAGCGATGTGACCGCCAAAACATAAAAATATGGTGCTCTCTAAAAAACGGTTACTATTACTGCTATTTCTCTCTTCAATATCAAATTATGAAATATGACTCGAGGGGTAAAATGTTCCGGAGTTAAAATAGTACCCCATTCGGATCTCCGGGCGGGGACTACTTCTCGAGAACCAAAACATTATATTAATAGAAGATCTAACATCAGACTTCTACAATGGAATGCGGGTGGTCTCACACAAACAAAAAGAGTAGAACTGAATAAAATTGTATTTTACTATAAAATAGATATCTTTGTCATACAAGAAGCAAATCTAACAAATGACCAACTTAAATACTTCAATTTTACTGGATTTTTACTACACTTACTACCCAAAAATAGACAGATAAGTAGTGGAATATTAGTTGGAGTCAAAAAGGATATTAAATCCTCCTTTGAAATTGTTAAAGAAATGGATAACACAGATAAAAGTGAGTTAATAAAGCTAAATTTTTGGGATAACAAAACACATCTACATTTATACAGTATTTACAATCCTCCCAGGAATGAACCAGATCTCTCACTCATTGACCAATTAAATAAAACAATGGTAATTGGAGATTTCAATGCCCATTCCAAAAGATGGGGTTATGAAAAAGTGGATTCTACAGGGAAGATAGTGGAAGAATTTTTGAATACCACAACTTTTGAACTGATTTATAGTAAAGAAGATCCCACAACCTTCATACATTACTCTGGAGCAGGCAGTAACCCAGACCTCTTGTTAGCTACAACAGATATTGTTTCAAAAATTAAAAAACAAGTTATAGAAGATCCAAGTTCTGGTCACAGAGCAGTAATTGCTGATATAAAACTAGAGAATACAAATAACAGTCAAGGTCTTACGAATCTGTATTGGAACTTCAAAAAAGCAGATTGGAACAAATATAAAACTGAATTAGAACATAAATTTAAAGAACAAACAAACTCACAGCTGCATGACCAACCAGATCATATGAACAAAAATGTCTGTAAAGTCATCCTAGAAACTGCAAAAAAACATATTCCTCGTGGAAGAATTAAATATTTCAAACCCTTTTGGAACCCCCAGTTAGAAGAACCGAAAAAGCAAAGGGATATAGCTAGAAATACAGCTGAACTAACAAAAAACATATCAGATACACAAATATGGCAGAAGAAATGTGCCTCACTAAAAAAAGAACTTAATACTGCTAAAAGGAATCACTTTAATAATATCTTAGAAAAAATGGATTATACGACAGATGGTAACAAAGCTCATAAGTTCATAAAATATATCAAGGACAGGAAAGAAAACAACAACACACCTACCATACACAACAATAAAATGTTAGTAAATGATGCAATCATAGCCGAAACATTCAATAAATATTATGCTAATTCACATAAAGTAACAAGAAATAATAAAAAGGAACATAAAAAGAATTTAAGAAAGATTTGAAACAAGAAAGAGAATGTGATCCTAACACTCAGTGCAATATCTTTTTTCAAAATTTTAATATGCAAGAACTGAACATTGCAATAAATAATCTAAAAAACAAAAAGTCTCCTGGACCAGATCACATACATCCAGAGTTCATAAAAAACCTTGGAAAAACAGCAAAACAACAACTACTGAAACTCTACAATCTATCCTGGAAAACCACTGTACCTGCTGAATGGCGAAAAGCAATAATTGTCCCACTCTTGAAGAAAGACAAAACAGCATCAGAAATAAAAAATTATAGACCAATAGCTCTTACTAGCATAATAGCAAAAGTGATGGAAAGAATGGTGTCAAACAGGTTAAATTGGTTTCTAGAATCACAAAATTTAATATCCCCATGTCAAGCCTGGATTCAGAGAGTTCCCTCTACAAATGAACAAGTCTTACTTCTCAGTCAAGAAATCAAAGGACTCCTTCAATAGAAAAGAAGATAATTATCAGCTTTTATTGATTCCAAGTCATATGACTCTATATTCAGAGCAAAACTTCTAGAAAGTAGTTACCACCCTCTACAAATGAACAAGTCTTACTTCTCAGTCAAGAAATCAAAGACTCCTTCAATAGAAAAGAAGATAATTTATCAGCTTTTATTGATTTCCAAAGTGCATATGACTCTATATGCAGAGCAAAACTACTAAAGAAAGTAAAAAAAGTATACAAGGTCCAATGTTTTCATGGCTATGTCATTTCCTAACACAACGCTTTATTGGAACCAGATATGGAAGAAATATATCTAAATACAAACAAGTACACCGTGGCTTACCACAAGGCGCAGTGCCCAGCACAACACTTTTTAATATATTTATTAACGATCTGCCACAAGAAATACAAGAATCAGGTGTGAAGTGTGCACTATTTGCTGATGACTTAGTAATGTGGACTTCAAAACCAAAAAGAAAAAGTACAGAACTAGAAAAAACCATACAACAATCCTTAACCAACTTACAAAGGTGGACCAAAGAAAATTTAATGACTGTTAATACAACAAAATCAAACTACCAAATCTTTTCACTAAGAAAAAAACCACTAAAAATAAAACTAATTTTGAGGGCAAACAATTACCAGAAACAAAGGAAGCAAAGTATTTTGAAGTTACATTTGATACCAAACTTACATGAACCAAACAAATAGAAAATGTAATTCAAAGAGCAGAGAGGCACCTTTCACTGTTAAAACGTCTAACAGGAATGAAGTGGGGATGTTCCAGAGCAACTCTTAACACAACATACAATGTATATATAAAGCCATTATTTACTTACTGCAGCGAAGTTCTTGTAACAGCAAATACAAGAAAAATTCAAATCTTTCAAAACCAAAGTCTGAGATTAATTACAGGTGCTATCAAAACCACACCAATAGCAGCTATGGAAATACTAACCAACCAATACCCCATTGAATATGAAATAGAAAAAGCGTCTCTTATTCAACACGAAAAGTTGACCAGACTCCCATTCAATACATGGCACAAGAGAAATTTTACACATACACTAAAGACTCAGGAGAGCTTTCTTCCCAAAATTCAAGACATCAGGAAGAATATACACCTTCCTAATTCAAAGGAAAACTTCATATCTAAAGTCAATCCGACACATACATTAGACATCACATATTATTTACACCTGACAGAAGAAGTTAAGAAAAGTGATACTCCAACTTATGTTCTAAAATTATTGGCATTAGAGACAATCCATACTAGACTTCCAGAACATGAATGGCTCCATATTTATACTGATGGATCATTGATGTCAAACCAAGATGGAGCAGGTGCTGGAGTCACATGTCACCTTTTTCCTATTACAAATCTTTAAGTTATGGAACTACTAACTTTGATGGAGAAATTGAAGCAATTCGAATGGCCCTACAAAATCTTTTGTACAGAATTTCACATTTTCAGCAAGCAGTTATTCTCTCAGATTCCAGGGCAGCAATTATAGCAATTACTTCCAAGTTGTCACCAAAAAACCAAACAATTATAGAATGTTGGAAAATCCTTAACCATCTAACAGCACTTCAAAAACACCTAGTCTTCCAATGGATACCAGCTCACTGTGGACTGAGTGGTAATGAGAAAGCTGATTTTCTTGCAAAAAAGGGTACCAGCGGTGTACAAAAATCAATAGTTAATCTACCATTTTATGTAGCTATAAGATTAGTCAACTCTGAATTCAAAAAAATTATTGCAAAATATTACTATGAAAAATCAAAGAATAAAAGATGGGAACTACCAAACATTCAAGCAGTAATTTCTGAGTATCCTCGAAAAACAGCAGTTGCAACCTTCAGGTTGATTACAGGACATGATTGTCTGGCAAAGCATTTAAACAGAATTGGGATATATTCTTCACCACTCTGTCCTCTATGTGATCTGCAAGAGGAAATGGATCGAGACTACCTTAAAATATGCCTGGCCACTTCCAGTGCCCCATCCATCAGTGAAAAATATTGGAGAGCAAGAGGATTAATCACTTCATTGTCAGAAATCCAGCATTAGCTAACAACAAACAACAACATTCATGGTAGTGGAGACTTGGTTATGTGATAATGTGAACATTAAAATGGAAGGATATGGTTAATATGGGCAAGCAGGCAGAAGGGAAGAGCATTGGTAGAATCAGGAATTTTTACAAACAAAAAGAGAGGAATTAATTCTAGAGATTTCTTCTGGGTTTAAAAGCCATGGTCTGCTGGAGTTTTTCTGCTATTTCCATGGCTTTTAAGCCCGGAAGAAATCTCTAGCCTTAATTCTAACTCCGGCCATGAAAGCTTCCGACTACTCAAAAAAGAGGAGTTCAGATTAAAATAATAGAGTAGCTGTGTGATGCTAAGGTGCAATGGATATTAGCAACAGATGTTTACAGAAAGCTGATAAGGTGGCTTTAGGCATTGTATGTAAGCCACCAAGTTTGTCTGAATTCTATGATCGTAAAGTATTTTTTAAAGTGTATCAGGAACTAGAGATGTTATATAGTAGACATACAGAGATGAAAACAGCTATCGTAGGTGATTTTTAATGCAAGAACAGGGTATGAGCAAACACAGTTAAGGTGGAGGGAAATAAAAACAAATGGCAGGAACTAGAAGAAAAAAAAATAGACAATAATGTGAATAAGGAAGGCAAAACTACTGCAATTCTGCGAAGAAAATAGCTTAAATATATATTATGGGGTTGAAGGTAAGGATAGGATGGGAGTATTTACATTTGTAAATAATAATTGACAGAGTATCAGGGATTATTTAATTTATTCATTAGATTTTGAGGATGCATTAATGAATTTTGAAGTAGTTCAGGGAATATTCACTAGTTGTCATTTTCCATTGAAGGCTACTTTTAGAATTAAGGGTGAGGTAGAGGATGATCAACCTGTCAGAGGGGGAAAAAATTTATGTATTTAAGTGGAGGAGGGAAGAGGAGAGATATATGGAAAGATTAAATGTAATGATAGGCAGATATGTAAGAGATAACATAAATGAATTATTACAAATGAGGGAAGTAGATGATGTAATTGAAAAAAATCTGATGTATTTGCACTCACATGACTTTCCCTACTCTTGTGCCAACTATTCTTACAAATTCTTATTCCTATATCCTCTTCGTGTTAGTTGAGGTAAACATTTGCAGAAATTATCTTACTGTTTATCTTCTTGTAGTTACAAGGAGAATATGGAAATACAGTAGACTTTGAATAGTCAAATCTCTTAAAGCTTTCAAATTTCATTCTCACTGCACAGTTAGCATATAAAAGAAATGCATAAGGATGTTCCATTTGACAGAAGTAAGTTCTCCAAAACTCATACAAATAACAAGGAATATCTCCAAAATAGTTCAGTCTAGAAAAAAATTTATTTTGACATGATTGTGTTTTAGCAAGGTCTACATTTATTGTACAGCAAGGTTTGGTGTATCTCTTACAGTTTACCAGTTATGCAAAAGTCATCTAGAGTAAATAGGACTTCATGGGCTATAGCCAGAAAATTCAAGATATACATTTCATTTGTCATAAAAACATCTCAAACATATGGCATTTTAATCAAAATCGTTAGAGCCATTTTCAAGAAAATCAAAATTTTCGAAAAATTTTTCATGTAAAGGGTAGTTTAGGCAGGAGGACTTTTCTTCAAAATCTTTGTGTCGCATCCTTGAAAGACATTAAACTTAAATACCAACTTTGGTTTCTAACCAACTTTTCGTTTTTGAGTTTTGCTCCCCACAGACTGATTGACACACACACACACACACACACACACACACACACACACACACACACACACACACACACACACACACACACACACACACACACACACACACACACACACACACACACACACACACACACACACACACACACACACACACGCACACACACGCATGCACACACACACAGACCTGTTTCTAAAAGTGCTTTTTTTGGATTCAGGGGGCCTCAAAATATATATTTCCAGTGTAATCTCGACATCAAATTTTTGGGTGGAATACAATACTTCCTCTAGTTTTCTCTATGTAATAGAGAAAGTAAAAATAGAGTGGATAGATAAAAAAGCTGGTTGCAGAATGAAACAAAGGAATGCATATAAAATTAAATAGAAGGGATGGTTTGATGGAGAATGTATTGTGTTATGAAAGGAGGGTGGAGCGGGAATTAAGGAGATAAAAGATACAAGAGAATCCAGAAAAAAGGCAAAACTTCATAACAATGAGATGGGACTATAAATATCTAACTGAAATAAAAAGGAGAGAATGGAGGGAGAGAATAAATAAGAACTTAGTCAAAGCAGCCACAAAAACATGATACTTATAGAGTATGGCAAATAATCCAAGGAATATATGAGTAAAAACGTTAAAATGAAAAATGTCTACTAGAAATAGGAACTAAAGTAACTAACTTGATCCCATGACATTAAATATTGGTTATATAGATAATTTAGTTAAGAAAATAACTAAATGAAATTTGGGAAGAATTAAAAGAGGGAAAGCATATATGACATTTTTAGATGTAGAGAAAGCTTTTGACACATAAAATAGTGAAACATTATGAATTAAACTGAGAAATAAAGCAGTAAGTACAAAATGTATCAGAGCGATTCAGAATATATGTAAGAATAATAAGTTCTGTATCAGGTTGAATGGGGATGAAATAACAGAAAAAGTCACATGTAATATGGGGTTAAGACAAGGATATAAACTCAGCCATATATTATTTAATCTATTTATTGATGATACGTTGGATGAGTTGGATAAAGATAACTTATATCTGCCTACAGTGAATAACAAAGAAATAGCAGGGTTCCTTTTTGAGGATGACTTAGTGGTATAGGTCGCACGTTACTTCTTGACGAATGAAAATTTTATATGAAAGGTTGAATGCGAGTCTCTACTCAGCTTTTGCGGGAACGAGAGAGAGGAGGTACAGTCTGCAGTGAGATGACGCGCATGCTTCTGAGCTGAAGTAGTACAACACTACAAATCAATTTATGACACTTGCAGTAATATCAGCCACACGTATTATACACTATACCTCTATAACTGTTTCCACTTAACTTTCTTGCATTTATTCTATTCCCGACATCTCTCCCTCATCTGAATTGCTATTTTCGTTGCATGCATACATACATCCGTACCGCACAAAACTTCTGCAGTCGACTGTATACACAAACGTGACAGAGGAAAACAGAGGTGTCTGTTATCGTAGCATAAACATTTGCTGACCTGTTTATTAAGGGTAGGCTCACTCATTGGATTTCTGCTCAAGGTCATTCGTCAAGAACGAACGCGCAAACTATAGGCTCTATTTTGATTGGAGGTTTATCAAGAGTTTTACAAATCCTACATGAGTATTGCAAGAAATCAGGTACGAGAATACATTTTAGAAAGCCAAAGATAATGTTATTTAAAAGAGGTAATGAATTGAAGGAAGAGGGGAAGGTGGCATATGGAGGGGGAGGAGTATCAAATAGTAAAGAAATTTCATTACTTAGGAGTGAGACTAAGTAGTAATGGGAGATGAAATGATCATAGGATTAGTGTTTTAGCTAAGGGAAGGTTAGCAATGAATGCTATAAGATTTTATCTGCAAAAATACCAGAAATACAAACCAATTGGTTGGAAAGGGTATATAAAATTACTTGGGAAGCAGAGATGGCCTATGGGGTAGAGATATGGGAAAGTGAAGAAGGATGGTATGGGATGGATAAAATGCATCATTCATTTTGCAGACTGTTGTTGGGCTTATCCATATCATCACCAAATGGTGCAGAAATACTGGAAATGGGAAGAGTGAGTTGTAAGGGTATGATGGTGGAAGGGGATGTTAAAACATTGGTATGGAGCTGGACTAGTGCAGAATATTCTGAGGCAGTGTTTAGCAATGCAAGAAAAAACTCATAATGGGATGAAATGGGTGCAGTGATTGAAGAAAATTTTATAGGAAACTGGAATGGATAGCATATGGGAAGAGTGGGTTAGGTAAGTTAGTTTCTGGAAAGAGGTAAAGAATACAGTGAAGGACATAGAGAAACAAGAATTATTTCAAAGCTTAAGGGATAAGAGAAATTTTGCACTGCAAAGTCAATTAAAAGAGGTTTGGGGCAAAGAGAAGCATGTGGATATATGTACTCATAATAGGTCAGGAAGGGAAGGTTGGACATGGACTAGATTGGTACATAGATTACGAGGATTTAGGAAGGCAGTGGATTTGGTTAGATACCCTTGGTGTGGAGAGCCAGATAATGACTTACATAATGTAATAGAATGTGAGGAAATGAGACTGTGGAGAGAGCAGTTTATACCTAAGATGTGGGAAAATACTAGTGCAGGGATTCTAAAAATCAAGATAATAAGCTAAAGAAGGAAGGGGATATAAACGCATTAGGTGAACTTATGGCAAGAACAAGGAAGAAATATTATAGAAAAATAAATAGAAGTAATCTAAATTAGGACAAGGCTCACCATGCGTATGACGGACCAAGGGATAAAATAACAACTCAAGACAGTGTAAGAGAAATATTGTAAGATCTCATGTAAAGGCTTATTGTAAATAAATATTACTATTACTAGATTGGAAGCCAAGTTTCATTCCTTCATCTCCCATTAAGAACATCACACAGCTGCTGCTTACATTAATTATATAAGATTTCTGAACACAAGCTTTGTTTTTTGTACTGTTTGGATAGCATAGCATTCTGGTATGACACTACTAATGGGTAATGTAGTAATCAAGAAATAGCATTGAAGAAATGTGTATTTTTGGGCCGTAACATATCAGTGCTTAGTGCATATTTATTTTACTGAAGTTTCTCTCCTAATCCATGAATACACTAACATCAAATACCTTAATGTTTGGAGACAGAGGTATACAATGGAATTACTCACACCATTTATTTATGAGGAACTGTTAAGAACATAAACATACTTATTCACATTTGAGGGTTTAAAGTCAGATATTCCCTTCCTAGAGAATATAATTGTGTATTTGTAACTTATTCCTTCTTTTTATCACATATCACAGAATACAGTCATTGTATTACAACAATTCATAATTCATAATATCTAATAATAACTTTTTGCTTATAGAAAACAGTATTCTGTATTTGAATATTCATGAAATAGATGACATTTATGATGATGTAATAAGGCCCAATACTTATAAAACAATTGGAAATAAAATGGAAAGAAGATCAAGTAGAAAACTCAACAGAACAGCATACTGGTCATAGCCTTCTAGGAATGAGATATTATTAGAACACTGTATGTATAATGTTATGCAGTAGGCTATTATCGCAGCCCCTTTATTTTCTGTTTGCTGATTATGTCTAAATTGTTTTGTGTACTTCAAACACATACTTTCATATTTCCAGCTATGAAATAGTAGTTGAAAATTCCTTTATTTTGAATAAAATTTTCAGAATATGTGAATATTTGCTTATATCTACCACATTTTCAGAGAAAAACAAAATAAATGGATAAATAAACTATAAACTGACAGTATTTTCTAATATTATGTAATATCCATTTTACACTATAAAGCTTATGTACAATAAGATGTAGAATATACATAATTAATATTACAAAATCCTTTCATTGGCAAGGAGAATGGTCATTTTATAAAAGTTCTATGATAAAACTGTACACCAAATATGAATATTTGTGATTAACCATCAACACATTCACATTACATTAAAACTTGGTCCACTCAAAAATCTTGTGCATGTCAAAAGAGCTCCAGTAAACATCACTGTTTTTATTTCGGAGCATTAAAAATTGTTACCACTTTTAAGACTGACAGGCTCATATTTTGAATGCTCTAAATATGTTTTATATCTTGCTCTAAAATTTGACTCTCAGAACAGTAGTACTAAAACATTAATTGCATATGCAGTACATCTTCATGTCTGTAGTAATAAATAATAAAACCACTTCTGCTTTAATAGTACATTGAAATTAACATTTCTAGTGCAATAATGACAGTAAAATATGAAGAACCCTAGTTAAAAGCAAGATGCAACACCTGAAACTGACATGAATAGCCATTTTTATCATTGAATAGAAAGGGCCTATGTACCAATTTTATGAAAGGTGGTATACGTGTTCAAGCCAGTTCTGGGATTTTAGAAGCTGATAGCAGAACTGAATCAAAGTGTCACTATGTGTATGTGTGTGTGTGTGTGTGTGTGTGTGTGTGTGTGTGTGTGTGCAAGCATACACATGTGAGGAAGAATGCAAATAGCAGCTATAAAAGGCATCTTTTATTATATACATTTCAAAATTGAATACTATATGAAATTATAAAACCTATGACCAAGACTTTGGGGCCATTGAAAAGAATTAAAAAATCAAGCAATAGTCATCAGAAGGACAGGACATTCTGAAATGTGTCAAAATAAAGAGCTTTAAGGCACTTTAAATGGAAAAAGAATACTTTTTGAACTTTGCTGCTCTAGCAGACATCTACACAAATAGAAGAACTGTGATTAACCAAATAATCTACGAGTATTAATACTTCAATGAAGGACTGAAAGACTTGATTGCAAAATCATAAAAATAATTCTAATTAATTTGAAGGTTTGGAGAAAATTATTTTCTTCAAAATACCTGGTACTGCTCAGAAAATTACAAAAACTCCTACCTGTTTTCTGACTGTTGCATCAATATAGAAAGAAACAATGACTTCATGTGTATCCTTTACCCAGTCTGCTGTTCAACTATAGCTTCTGTTAATAAACAAAACTTTACACTTGGGCATCATTTAGGGGGTGGACAGGGAGTGAGGATGATGAAGATTATGATTATAATCATGATTAAAATTATTGTTATTATTATTTATATTATTATTATTATTATTATTATTATTATTATTATTATTATTATTATTATTATTATTATTATTATTATTATTATTATTATTATTATTATTATTATTATTATTATTATTATTATTATTATTATTATTATTATTATTATTATTATTACTATTACTATTACTATTACTATTACTATTACTATTACTATTACTATTACTATTACTATCACTATTACTATTACTATTACTATTATTATTATTATTATTAATATAAATGATAAATATTATATAATAATAAATATATAAATTATTATCACTATCACTATCACTGTCACTATCACTATCACTATCACTATCACTATCACTATCATCATCATCATCATCATCATCATCATCATCATTATTATTATTATTATTATTATTATTATTATTATTATTAT
>CM060964.1:210883414-210950914 GCA_030765045.1 Tenodera sinensis | reverse complement strand
AGTAGTAGTAGTAGTAGTAGTAGTAGTAGTAGTAGTAGTAGTAGTAGTAGTAGTAGTAGTAGTAGTAGTAGTAGTAGTAGTAGTAGTAGTAGTAGTAGTAGTAGTAGTAGTAGTAGTAGTAGTAGTAGTAGTAGTAGTAGTAGTAGTAGTAGTAGTAGTAGTAGTAGTAGTAGTAGTAGTAGTAGTAGTAGTAGTAGTAGTAGTAGTAGTAGTAGTAGTAGTAGTAGTAGTAGTAGTAGTAGTAGTAGTAGTAGTAGTAGTAGTAGTAGTAGTAGTAGTAGTAGTAGTAGTAGTAGTAGTAGTAGTAGTAGTAGTAGTAGTAGTAGTAGTAGTAGTAGTAGTAGTAGTAGTAGTAGTAGTAGTAGTAGTAGTAGTAGTAGTAGTAGTAGTAGTAGTAGTAGTAGTAGTAGTAGTAGTAGTAGTAGTAGTAGTAGTAGTAGTAGTAGTAGTAGTAGTAGTAGTAGTAGTAGTAGTAGTAGTAGTAGTAGTAGTAGTAGTAGTAGTAGTAGTAGTAGTAGTAGTAGTAGTAGTAGTAGTAGTAGTAGTAGTAGTAGTAGTAGTAGTAGTAGTAGTAGTAGTAGTAGTAGTAGTAGTAGTAGTAGTAGTAGTAGTAGTAGTAGTAGTAGTAGTAGTAGTAGTAGTAGTAGTAGTAGTAGTAGTAGTAGTAGTAGTAGTAGTAGTAGTAGTAGTAGTAGTAGTAGTAGTAGTAGTAGTAGTAGTAGTAGTAGTAGTAGTAGTAGTAGTAGTAGTAGTAGTAGTAGTAGTAGTAGTAGTAGTAGTAGTAGTAGTAGTAGTAGTAGTAGTAGTAGTAGTAGTAGTAGTAGTAGTAGTAGTAGTAGTAGTAGTAGTAGTAGTAGTAGTAGTAGTAGTAGTAGTAGTAGTAGTAGTAGTAGTAGTAGTAGTAGTAGTAGTAGTAGTAGTAGTAGTAGTAGTAGTAGTAGTAGTAGTAGTAGTAGTAGTAGTAGTAGTAGTAGTAGTAGTAGTAGTAGTAGTAGTAGTAGTAGTAGTAGTAGTAGTAGTAGTAGTAGTAGTAGTAGTAGTAGTAGTAGTAGTAGTAGTAGTAGTAGTAGTAGTAGTAGTAGTAGTAGTAGTAGTAGTAGTAGTAGTAGTAGTAGTAGTAGTAGTAGTAGTAGTAGTAGTAGTAGTAGTAGTAGTAGTAGTAGTAGTAGTAGTAGTAGTAGTAGTAGTAGTAGTAGTAGTAGTAGTAGTAGTAGTAGTAGTAGTAGTAGTAGTAGTAGTAGTAGTAGTAGTAGTAGTAGTAGTAGTAGTAGTAGTAGTAGTAGTAGTAGTAGTAGTAGTAGTAGTAGTAGTAGTAGTAGTAGTAGTAGTAGTAGTAGTAGTAGTAGTAGTAGTAGTAGTAGTAGTAGTAGTAGTAGTAGTAGTAGTAGTAGTAGTAGTAGTAGTAGTAGTAGTAGTAGTAGTAGTAGTAGTAGTAGTAGTAGTAGTAGTAGTAGTAGTAGTAGTAGTAGTAGTAGTAGTAGTAGTAGTAGTAGTAGTAGTAGTAGTAGTAGTAGTAGTAGTAGTAGTAGTAGTAGTAGTAGTAGTAGTAGTAGTAGTAGTAGTAGTAGTAGTAGTAGTAGTAGTAGTAGTAGTAGTAGTAGTAGTAGTAGTAGTAGTAGTAGTAGTAGTAGTAGTAGTAGTAGTAGTAGTAGTAGTAGTAGTAGTAGTAGTAGTAGTAGTAGTAGTAGTAGTAGTAGTAGTAGTAGTAGTAGTAGTAGTAGTAGTAGTAGTAGTAGTAGTAGTAGTAGTAGTAGTAGTAGTAGTAGTAGTAGTAGTAGTAGTAGTAGTAGTAGTAGTAGTAGTAGTAGTAGTAGTAGTAGTAGTAGTAGTAGTAGTAGTAGTAGTAGTAGTAGTAGTAGTAGTAGTAGTAGTAGTAGTAGTAGTAGTAGTAGTAGTAGTAGTAGTAGTAGTAGTAGTAGTAGTAGTAGTAGTAGTAGTAGTAGTAGTAGTAGTAGTAGTAGTAGTAGTAGTAGTAGTAGTAGTAGTAGTAGTAGTAGTAGTAGTAGTAGTAGTAGTAGTAGTAGTAGTAGTAGTAGTAGTAGTAGTAGTAGTAGTAGTAGTAGTAGTAGTAGTAGTAGTAGTAGTAGTAGTAGTAGTAGTAGTAGTAGTAGTAGTAGTAGTAGTAGTAGTAGTAGTAGTAGTAGTAGTAGTAGTAGTAGTAGTAGTAGTAGTAGTAGTAGTAGTAGTAGTAGTAGTAGTAGTAGTAGTAGTAGTAGTAGTAGTAGTAGTAGTAGTAGTAGTAGTAGTAGTAGTAGTAGTAGTAGTAGTAGTAGTAGTAGTAGTAGTAGTAGTAGTAGTAGTAGTAGTAGTAGTAGTAGTAGTAGTAGTAGTAGTAGTAGTAGTAGTAGTAGTAGTAGTAGTAGTAGTAGTAGTAGTAGTAGTAGTAGTAGTAGTAGTAGTAGTAGTAGTAGTAGTAGTAGTAGTAGTAGTAGTAGTAGTAGTAGTAGTAGTAGTAGTAGTAGTAGTAGTAGTAGTAGTAGTAGTAGTAGTAGTAGTAGTAGTAGTAGTAGTAGTAGTAGTAGTAGTAGTAGTAGTAGTAGTAGTAGTAGTAGTAGTAGTAGTAGTAGTAGTAGTAGTAGTAGTAGTAGTAGTAGTAGTAGTAGTAGTAGTAGTAGTAGTAGTAGTAGTAGTAGTAGTAGTAGTAGTAGTAGTAGTAGTAGTAGTAGTAGTAGTAGTAGTAGTAGTAGTAGTAGTAGTAGTAGTAGTAGTAGTAGTAGTAGTAGTAGTAGTAGTAGTAGTAGTAGTAGTAGTAGTAGTAGTAGTAGTAGTAGTAGTAGTAGTAGTAGTAGTAGTAGTAGTAGTAGTAGTAGTAGTAGTAGTAGTAGTAGTAGTAGTAGTAGTAGTAGTAGTAGTAGTAGTAGTAGTAGTAGTAGTAGTAGTAGTAGTAGTAGTAGTAGTAGTAGTAGTAGTAGTAGTAGTAGTAGTAGTAGTAGTAGTAGTAGTAGTAGTAGTAGTAGTAGTAGTAGTAGTAGTAGTAGTAGTAGTAGTAGTAGTAGTAGTAGTAGTAGTAGTAGTAGTAGTAGTAGTAGTAGTAGTAGTAGTAGTAGTAGTAGTAGTAGTAGTAGTAGTAGTAGTAGTAGTAGTAGTAGTAGTAGTAGTAGTAGTAGTAGTAGTAGTAGTAGTAGTAGTAGTAGTAGTAGTAGTAGTAGTAGTAGTAGTAGTAGTAGTAGTAGTAGTAGTAGTAGTAGTAGTAGTAGTAGTAGTAGTAGTAGTAGTAGTAGTAGTAGTAGTAGTAGTAGTAGTAGTAGTAGTAGTAGTAGTAGTAGTAGTAGTAGTAGTAGTAGTAGTAGTAGTAGTAGTAGTAGTAGTAGTAGTAGTAGTAGTAGTAGTAGTAGTAGTAGTAGTAGTAGTAGTAGTAGTAGTAGTAGTAGTAGTAGTAGTAGTAGTAGTAGTAGTAGTAGTAGTAGTAGTAGTAGTAGTAGTAGTAGTAGTAGTAGTAGTAGTAGTAGTAGTAGTAGTAGTAGTAGTAGTAGTAGTAGTAGTAGTAGTAGTAGTAGTAGTAGTAGTAGTAGTAGTAGTAGTAGTAGTAGTAGTAGTAGTAGTAGTAGTAGTAGTAGTAGTAGTAGTAGTAGTAGTAGTAGTAGTAGTAGTAGTAGTAGTAGTAGTAGTAGTAGTAGTAGTAGTAGTAGTAGTAGTAGTAGTAGTAGTAGTAGTAGTAGTAGTAGTAGTAGTAGTAGTAGTAGTAGTAGTAGTAGTAGTAGTAGTAGTAGTAGTAGTAGTAGTAGTAGTAGTAGTAGTAGTAGTAGTAGTAGTAGTAGTAGTAGTAGTAGTAGTAGTAGTAGTAGTAGTAGTAGTAGTAGTAGTAGTAGTAGTAGTAGTAGTAGTAGTAGTAGTAGTAGTAGTAGTAGTAGTAGTAGTAGTAGTAGTAGTAGTAGTAGTAGTAGTAGTAGTAGTAGTAGTAGTAGTAGTAGTAGTAGTAGTAGTAGTAGTAGTAGTAGTAGTAGTAGTAGTAGTAGTAGTAGTAGTAGTAGTAGTAGTAGTAGTAGTAGTAGTAGTAGTAGTAGTAGTAGTAGTAGTAGTAGTAGTAGTAGTAGTAGTAGTAGTAGTAGTAGTAGTAGTAGTAGTAGTAGTAGTAGTAGTAGTAGTAGTAGTAGTAGTAGTAGTAGTAGTAGTAGTAGTAGTAGTAGTAGTAGTAGTAGTAGTAGTAGTAGTAGTAGTAGTAGTAGTAGTAGTAGTAGTAGTAGTAGTAGTAGTAGTAGTAGTAGTAGTAGTAGTAGTAGTAGTAGTAGTAGTAGTAGTAGTAGTAGTAGTAGTAGTAGTAGTAGTAGTAGTAGTAGTAGTAGTAGTAGTAGTAGTAGTAGTAGTAGTAGTAGTAGTAGTAGTAGTAGTAGTAGTAGTAGTAGTAGTAGTAGTAGTAGTAGTAGTAGTAGTAGTAGTAGTAGTAGTAGTAGTAGTAGTAGTAGTAGTAGTAGTAGTAGTAGTAGTAGTAGTAGTAGTAGTAGTAGTAGTAGTAGTAGTAGTAGTAGTAGTAGTAGTAGTAGTAGTAGTAGTAGTAGTAGTAGTAGTAGTAGTAGTAGTAGTAGTAGTAGTAGTAGTAGTAGTAGTAGTAGTAGTAGTAGTAGTAGTAGTAGTAGTAGTAGTAGTAGTAGTAGTAGTAGTAGTAGTAGTAGTAGTAGTAGTAGTAGTAGTAGTAGTAGTAGTAGTAGTAGTAGTAGTAGTAGTAGTAGTAGTAGTAGTAGTAGTAGTAGTAGTAGTAGTAGTAGTAGTAGTAGTAGTAGTAGTAGTAGTAGTAGTAGTAGTAGTAGTAGTAGTAGTAGTAGTAGTAGTAGTAGTAGTAGTAGTAGTAGTAGTAGTAGTAGTAGTAGTAGTAGTAGTAGTAGTAGTAGTAGTAGTAGTAGTAGTAGTAGTAGTAGTAGTAGTAGTAGTAGTAGTAGTAGTAGTAGTAGTAGTAGTAGTAGTAGTAGTAGTAGTAGTAGTAGTAGTAGTAGTAGTAGTAGTAGTAGTAGTAGTAGTAGTAGTAGTAGTAGTAGTAGTAGTAGTAGTAGTAGTAGTAGTAGTAGTAGTAGTAGTAGTAGTAGTAGTAGTAGTAGTAGTAGTAGTAGTAGTAGTAGTAGTAGTAGTAGTAGTAGTAGTAGTAGTAGTAGTAGTAGTAGTAGTAGTAGTAGTAGTAGTAGTAGTAGTAGTAGTAGTAGTAGTAGTAGTAGTAGTAGTAGTAGTAGTAGTAGTAGTAGTAGTAGTAGTAGTAGTAGTAGTAGTAGTAGTAGTAGTAGTAGTAGTAGTAGTAGTAGTAGTAGTAGTAGTAGTAGTAGTAGTAGTAGTAGTAGTAGTAGTAGTAGTAGTAGTAGTAGTAGTAGTAGTAGTAGTAGTAGTAGTAGTAGTAGTAGTAGTAGTAGTAGTAGTAGTAGTAGTAGTAGTAGTAGTAGTAGTAGTAGTAGTAGTAGTAGTAGTAGTAGTAGTAGTAGTAGTAGTAGTAGTAGTAGTAGTAGTAGTAGTAGTAGTAGTAGTAGTAGTAGTAGTAGTAGTAGTAGTAGTAGTAGTAGTAGTAGTAGTAGTAGTAGTAGTAGTAGTAGTAGTAGTAGTAGTAGTAGTAGTAGTAGTAGTAGTAGTAGTAGTAGTAGTAGTAGTAGTAGTAGTAGTAGTAGTAGTAGTAGTAGTAGTAGTAGTAGTAGTAGTAGTAGTAGTAGTAGTAGTAGTAGTAGTAGTAGTAGTAGTAGTAGTAGTAGTAGTAGTAGTAGTAGTAGTAGTAGTAGTAGTAGTAGTAGTAGTAGTAGTAGTAGTAGTAGTAGTAGTAGTAGTAGTAGTAGTAGTAGTAGTAGTAGTAGTAGTAGTAGTAGTAGTAGTAGTAGTAGTAGTAGTAGTAGTAGTAGTAGTAGTAGTAGTAGTAGTAGTAGTAGTAGTAGTAGTAGTAGTAGTAGTAGTAGTAGTAGTAGTAGTAGTAGTAGTAGTAGTAGTAGTAGTAGTAGTAGTAGTAGTAGTAGTAGTAGTAGTAGTAGTAGTAGTAGTAGTAGTAGTAGTAGTAGTAGTAGTAGTAGTAGTAGTAGTAGTAGTAGTAGTAGTAGTAGTAGTAGTAGTAGTAGTAGTAGTAGTAGTAGTAGTAGTAGTAGTAGTAGTAGTAGTAGTAGTAGTAGTAGTAGTAGTAGTAGTAGTAGTAGTAGTAGTAGTAGTAGTAGTAGTAGTAGTAGTAGTAGTAGTAGTAGTAGTAGTAGTAGTAGTAGTAGTAGTAGTAGTAGTAGTAGTAGTAGTAGTAGTAGTAGTAGTAGTAGTAGTAGTAGTAGTAGTAGTAGTAGTAGTAGTAGTAGTAGTAGTAGTAGTAGTAGTAGTAGTAGTAGTAGTAGTAGTAGTAGTAGTAGTAGTAGTAGTAGTAGTAGTAGTAGTAGTAGTAGTAGTAGTAGTAGTAGTAGTAGTAGTAGTAGTAGTAGTAGTAGTAGTAGTAGTAGTAGTAGTAGTAGTAGTAGTAGTAGTAGTAGTAGTAGTAGTAGTAGTAGTAGTAGTAGTAGTAGTAGTAGTAGTAGTAGTAGTAGTAGTAGTAGTAGTAGTAGTAGTAGTAGTAGTAGTAGTAGTAGTAGTAGTAGTAGTAGTAGTAGTAGTAGTAGTAGTAGTAGTAGTAGTAGTAGTAGTAGTAGTAGTAGTAGTAGTAGTAGTAGTAGTAGTAGTAGTAGTAGTAGTAGTAGTAGTAGTAGTAGTAGTAGTAGTAGTAGTAGTAGTAGTAGTAGTAGTAGTAGTAGTAGTAGTAGTAGTAGTAGTAGTAGTAGTAGTAGTAGTAGTAGTAGTAGTAGTAGTAGTAGTAGTAGTAGTAGTAGTAGTAGTAGTAGTAGTAGTAGTAGTAGTAGTAGTAGTAGTAGTAGTAGTAGTAGTAGTAGTAGTAGTAGTAGTAGTAGTAGTAGTAGTAGTAGTAGTAGTAGTAGTAGTAGTAGTAGTAGTAGTAGTAGTAGTAGTAGTAGTAGTAGTAGTAGTAGTAGTAGTAGTAGTAGTAGTAGTAGTAGTAGTAGTAGTAGTAGTAGTAGTAGTAGTAGTAGTAGTAGTAGTAGTAGTAGTAGTAGTAGTAGTAGTAGTAGTAGTAGTAGTAGTAGTAGTAGTAGTAGTAGTAGTAGTAGTAGTAGTAGTAGTAGTAGTAGTAGTAGTAGTAGTAGTAGTAGTAGTAGTAGTAGTAGTAGTAGTAGTAGTAGTAGTAGTAGTAGTAGTAGTAGTAGTAGTAGTAGTAGTAGTAGTAGTAGTAGTAGTAGTAGTAGTAGTAGTAGTAGTAGTAGTAGTAGTAGTAGTAGTAGTAGTAGTAGTAGTAGTAGTAGTAGTAGTAGTAGTAGTAGTAGTAGTAGTAGTAGTAGTAGTAGTAGTAGTAGTAGTAGTAGTAGTAGTAGTAGTAGTAGTAGTAGTAGTAGTAGTAGTAGTAGTAGTAGTAGTAGTAGTAGTAGTAGTAGTAGTAGTAGTAGTAGTAGTAGTAGTAGTAGTAGTAGTAGTAGTAGTAGTAGTAGTAGTAGTAGTAGTAGTAGTAGTAGTAGTAGTAGTAGTAGTAGTAGTAGTAGTAGTAGTAGTAGTAGTAGTAGTAGTAGTAGTAGTAGTAGTAGTAGTAGTAGTAGTAGTAGTAGTAGTAGTAGTAGTAGTAGTAGTAGTAGTAGTAGTAGTAGTAGTAGTAGTAGTAGTAGTAGTAGTAGTAGTAGTAGTAGTAGTAGTAGTAGTAGTAGTAGTAGTAGTAGTAGTAGTAGTAGTAGTAGTAGTAGTAGTAGTAGTAGTAGTAGTAGTAGTAGTAGTAGTAGTAGTAGTAGTAGTAGTAGTAGTAGTAGTAGTAGTAGTAGTAGTAGTAGTAGTAGTAGTAGTAGTAGTAGTAGTAGTAGTAGTAGTAGTAGTAGTAGTAGTAGTAGTAGTAGTAGTAGTAGTAGTAGTAGTAGTAGTAGTAGTAGTAGTAGTAGTAGTAGTAGTAGTAGTAGTAGTAGTAGTAGTAGTAGTAGTAGTAGTAGTAGTAGTAGTAGTAGTAGTAGTAGTAGTAGTAGTAGTAGTAGTAGTAGTAGTAGTAGTAGTAGTAGTAGTAGTAGTAGTAGTAGTAGTAGTAGTAGTAGTAGTAGTAGTAGTAGTAGTAGTAGTAGTAGTAGTAGTAGTAGTAGTAGTAGTAGTAGTAGTAGTAGTAGTAGTAGTAGTAGTAGTAGTAGTAGTAGTAGTAGTAGTAGTAGTAGTAGTAGTAGTAGTAGTAGTAGTAGTAGTAGTAGTAGTAGTAGTAGTAGTAGTAGTAGTAGTAGTAGTAGTAGTAGTAGTAGTAGTAGTAGTAGTAGTAGTAGTAGTAGTAGTAGTAGTAGTAGTAGTAGTAGTAGTAGTAGTAGTAGTAGTAGTAGTAGTAGTAGTAGTAGTAGTAGTAGTAGTAGTAGTAGTAGTAGTAGTAGTAGTAGTAGTAGTAGTAGTAGTAGTAGTAGTAGTAGTAGTAGTAGTAGTAGTAGTAGTAGTAGTAGTAGTAGTAGTAGTAGTAGTAGTAGTAGTAGTAGTAGTAGTAGTAGTAGTAGTAGTAGTAGTAGTAGTAGTAGTAGTAGTAGTAGTAGTAGTAGTAGTAGTAGTAGTAGTAGTAGTAGTAGTAGTAGTAGTAGTAGTAGTAGTAGTAGTAGTAGTAGTAGTAGTAGTAGTAGTAGTAGTAGTAGTAGTAGTAGTAGTAGTAGTAGTAGTAGTAGTAGTAGTAGTAGTAGTAGTAGTAGTAGTAGTAGTAGTAGTAGTAGTAGTAGTAGTAGTAGTAGTAGTAGTAGTAGTAGTAGTAGTAGTAGTAGTAGTAGTAGTAGTAGTAGTAGTAGTAGTAGTAGTAGTAGTAGTAGTAGTAGTAGTAGTAGTAGTAGTAGTAGTAGTAGTAGTAGTAGTAGTAGTAGTAGTAGTAGTAGTAGTAGTAGTAGTAGTAGTAGTAGTAGTAGTAGTAGTAGTAGTAGTAGTAGTAGTAGTAGTAGTAGTAGTAGTAGTAGTAGTAGTAGTAGTAGTAGTAGTAGTAGTAGTAGTAGTAGTAGTAGTAGTAGTAGTAGTAGTAGTAGTAGTAGTAGTAGTAGTAGTAGTAGTAGTAGTAGTAGTAGTAGTAGTAGTAGTAGTAGTAGTAGTAGTAGTAGTAGTAGTAGTAGTAGTAGTAGAAGTAGTACACCAAGTAAGTCTTCTCAATTTGTGGCTTGAGAAGTAATGCAGTCCCTGCGTTTTACAGGATATCCCGTAAACACTGTCCATTGCATTGTATAATATCAGTTTCAGCTGAAATGACTGCTTTGCATCACTGTGCAAGAAGTGACTTGCTCTGGTAGCACGGCAGTGTGCACTTTGGCTTTCAGTGGGGAAGGTCCCAGGCTCAAATACTACCACTTGATGGTACTTTTATGTTTAGTAAATTTAATGAAAACTAATAGTTTGGCATGGAAGTGCCATTTCACTTAATTATGTGAATGTCAAGAAAACAAAATTTGTTACCTCTCAGAATATACTTTAATGAACATCATAAATAAATGCACAATAACATTGTAATTATAACTTACAAACATAAGGCATCATTAAATAATGTTTTACTATTTAAAGCTATTCTTTCATATAAAAAAGCCAATAAATTGTTCTGAGAGTTTACAAAATGCAGCATGTGCATACAAACCAAATAATGCTTGCAAACCTATATCATAATTGTGTGAATCTCTTTGGTACATAAAGTAGTGCATTTAACAGTGACTATGACATCATGCCAGACCATCACATAGATAAACTTTTACAATTTGCCTGTTTCCTCTATATTGTTGTAATAAGTGTTTAAACTGTTTTCTATTTGAAAACATTGTGCCACAGTGAGCATAAATGGCTGAAACTTCTCGTATTTATAGGCAAATCCACTTTGTAGTGCATTTGGAAAGAACACATGACTTACTAGAACGTTCTTGAAACAAACAGAAATGAATAAAAACCTTGTTTATTTGCAGACATGATTTGAACTTCTGACCTTCATGGTGAAGGAAGTTAACTTTCCAGCATGTTAACCACTATGCTACTAGAGCATGTTAACAAGCAGCACACCATAGCCCTAATCAGCTATGTTCAATGCAATGTCAGCACCTGCATTTCACATCACCTGTAAAATGCAGGACTGTCTAGTTACCAATTGTGTGGGGATTAGAGAGTGCTCAATGGCCCTTGCATCTCGAGCTAAAAATCTTTTTTGGTACCCATATCTCCTACTAGGAGTCCAGTGAACAGAACACTGAAGAATACCTGGGCTTAAAAGCCCCATGGCAATGGGTGGGATCAATACCAGGGACATCCTGTGGCTGGGAACCAGAGCTGCTGACTCTAGCCCACTGGGCCATGGCAGGGATGACAAAAAACAAACTGTTAATGGGAACTCTAGGTAATTGTTAAGATGATTTTTAATATCTTGGAGGAACCACCAGGTATAGGTGAAGCAGTGAGAATCAAACTTTGACATCTGAATGAGCAAAACTCCAGAAGCTTTTGGAAAATTAGCTTTTGAACCACATGAAGCAACTGAAATGAAATGTTGCCCTGTTTTTTCATGCTAAATAGAACAAAATTTCTGTCAGAAGAAAAATATCCTGTATGATAATAAATAGTTTCACTTCCAAAAATCATTAAGAATGCATGATTATTAGGGCCCAGGAGTTCATGCATTTGTATATTTTTTGTAGGATTTATATATGTATGCTTGTATAGTATGTGTACAAATTATGGGATTATCATTTGTCTGAATGCTATTTTATGGTGCCTATACATGGTTATTTTCTTTATTTTTATAAATACATCATATCTTGAATATTTTCATGCTTGTATAGAATATTCTAACTACTTTTAACTTGTTCTTTAATTTTTTTCACCATCTGGATCATACAGTGGTGAGTAACATTGTGCAGGCTGAATCTCTGATGATGCTATTAAAGATTACGTAACGTCATGTGAAAAGGAGTGAGTTATATTTCAAGGGATATGATATCTTATGCTGGATCCCCATGTTTGTTTTCTTGTGTGAGGTCAGGAAATTGCATGCAGTTGCCAGTAAGCATTGTTGCTTGTTGTAATAAAGAAGATCTTAATGAGAACTGGATGAAGAATTAAGTTCATATGTATTTGTGTGTGCATGTGTGTGTGTGTGTGTGTTGTTGTTGTAGTGTTTAACGCCCGCTTTTACTACTACGGCACCGCAGGCGGTGACACTGATGATACATGAAGATGGAGCACCGGTGGAATGAGATGGCGGGGGAAACCGGAGTACCCGGAGAAAACCCGCCCTGACGCCACTTCGTCCACCACGAATACCACATGCGGGTCCCTGGGATCGAACCCGGGCCGCCTAGGTGGTAGGCGAGCGCGCTAACCGCTCGGCCACGGCGCCGCCGTGTGTGTGTGTGTGTGTGTGTGTGTGGTAACTGGGTGATGGGAATGAGTGGACAAATTAAGATACAAATTACTGAAAAATGCTGAAAGTGAAATCTACTTCAAGTGTTAAATTAAATGGCTTACAAAAAGAAGTTGCAGGTAACTTAATATCTACAGATAATAGGGTACTGTTATGAGCTTGCGAGAAACTTGTAGGCAGTGAACAAAGATTTCAAGTAGTTCAGCATTTAAATACAGCAGAACATAAAAAGAATTTAACTGGAGAAGTCTCAAACAAAGGGCCCATTTAGTCAGTTTTCTTATGAGCTGTTTGAGGCATATTTAGTTGCTGATGTCTCACTGTGGAGAATTACTAATCCCAAATTAAAAGAATTTCTTACCAAATACAGACAGTATATGCCTGAAGAAAGTACACTGCGTAAGACATATGTAGAATGCTGTTACAACAAAGTAATCTCATATTTACAAAACCAACTAGCAGTTCATATGGATGCCAACTGATGAAAGCACTGATACTGAAGACCACTTTATTGCCAATGTAGTTGTGAGTACCTTGAATAAGAAGAAAAAGACCACACCACATTTTCTAAATGTGTGTGATTTACCAGCCACTAACAGTTTAACTGTGACCCAGAGTGTGATGGTCCTCTTGAAATTATTATGCCCTTCTGGGCACAATCAGTTACTTCTAGTTGTTATGGATACAGCTAGTTATGTGTTAAAATCAGGGTAAATACTGAAAGCTATGTTTCCGAACTTAATTCATATCACATATCTGGCACATGCTCTGCATCACACTGCGAGACAATGTGAAATTCTTTCCAAATAGTAGATCGATTTATAGCCTCTACACAAAAAATATTGTTTAAATTCCCTTCTAGAATCCAAATTTCAAATCAACAGTACCTAATACACTACTTCCTTCAGTGCCAGTGTTAACTTGATGGGGAACATGGCTGCATGCAGCCTTGTATTATGTCCAGTACATAGACTCAGTAATAGAAGTTGTTAATCTGTGGATTCGAATGAATCATTAGAAACAGTTCAAAATATTTTGTCAGACAGTGGATTAGAAGATGACCTTGTGTTCATATCTGCCCATTTTTCTTACTTGCCAACAGCCATCATGTCACTGGAAACTGCACGGACTCCCTTAAATGAATCACTAAATATTTTTGAAGATACAATATGCAAACTAAGTTGGTTCCTGGTAGTACAGGTAAAAAAAGGAAAGATAAAGTGAACAATATAGTTTCAAAAATCCTGGTTATAAACAGATGTATGATATGCTTGAAATCATTTGGAGTCACTTTGTTTTCACTCACCTGTACTTAAAACTTTTTAAAAACCAGAAACATTTTAAGTGATGATGAGTGTAAAAAAACTGACTCCAAATGATCTCAAACATGAAGAACACTTCAGTTATTAATGCTTCTATTTTTAATATTCAAGATGTGCGATATTTGGGACATTCTAGAGGGAAACCTCTCTACCATGCCAAGAGACTAATCTTTATTGGTGGAGCAGTTAGCATCATTTAAATATGTCCCGGTAAGCTCTTGTGACGTAGACAGAAGTTTTTCATGATACAAAAGTGATTTGCGCAACAACAGAAGAAGCTCTTCAGTTGGAAACTTATGTAAAGTGATGCCTGTGAACTCCAATAATTCATCAGTGAATGTTGACATGGGGGCTACATCCATTTCAATCGTTAACAAATGAAGTGGGTTTATTAATTAGTTCCTGACCATTTCCTATTATCAAGGGACATCAATTGATTCAGTTTATTAGGTTTTTAAGACTATACTTGCATGCATATTTTATAGCTTTTTAGGGTACAAACTTTTGGGCCCTAATGATTATTTATTGTAATTTAAATTTTATGCAAGAGAACTGCAGAGACTATAAGAAAAATACAACATTCTATTTTAAACTTATGTCTTTAATCTTAGTTGTTAAATTTTCAGTGTCCTAAGTGTCTATTTTGTGGATATTTAGTGGCTGATTACATGCCTATTTTACATATTTACTGTACACATGTCTTTACATGTGAAACATGCTGTCTAGTGCTAGATTAATGATTAAATAAAAACAACATATCCTTGGACCCTAAACAGTTATTTATTACTGTGGATGTAGGGCTGTGTATGTACCATATGCATCCAACTGCAGGAACTGCATTTAGTTCATAATTACCGTAAGGTTACAGAGGATGCTCTATTTATGAAATTAAAATACACTGCATTAAAATTATTTATTTCTCATTATTTTAAGCATTCCCCCTCTTGTTCTGTTTGTCTGCATATCCATCCATCTATCCTATATAAAGAAGCATATGAAGATCTGTCTGTCCATCTGTCTCTCTCTCTCCTAAGGCAGCAGTGAATCTCATGAAAAAGAGAGGATGTTTTAATACTGTCCATTAATGCTGTAATCATGCCAAAATAAACAGAGTTATTTGTTTTTAATATACCCATAACATTCCATTTGCATAATGAGTCAAAAATGAAGAGAAATCTTATTTCTTTCATTACAAGAATAAGGTAATTGCTAAAACCACTTTTTCCACCAAATAATGCTGTTTAATATGTTTGAAGACATTTCTTAATTTTGCTCTACTTGTTTTTTATTCATTTATTACAGTTTCATAGCAGTGATTCAGTTAGTCTTGTGATGCATTACATTAGAACTCCCATATTAAGCTAGTTTCTTTAGAAGTAGGCAGTTGTTTTCATCAGTTTTTAATGGATCTTCAGGATAATTTCTCTAGGATATATTTTTTATTAGGGATAACATTTTTATTATATTTTCACTACTGGTAGAGCTAGGTTCTTCCTAGGAAAAACACAATTACAATAGAAGATTTTTTTCAATGGACCTTTATATTTGCTAACATTATGACAATTGGAAAGCTTTACAGTGAAAATAATTTGAAAAGAATCTGAGTCAATTAGTAACCATTATGTACCACTTAAACTAAATACTAGGAATAACATAACTTAGAAAGTGAAACCAAAATGTATTCATCCTACTCATCAATTTTAACTAATTAGGAATATGTTTCAGAGATCAATAAAAGTGTCTCCATTTTCAACCTGTGTAAAACCACTGATTTGAAATTGTTGTAGGTTGTGGCCCTCTTGTCCAGGAACTTACTGAAAAAATATTTTAATGGAATTTCAAAATTGAAAACTATGTCATTGATTTCCCAAATGTAGATTTGCTCTTAAGTAGTGAGTTCTTGTTGCTTTGTTAATTGCTTTGAGAGTACATGAATGGGTTTGTATAATGTTTCTTTCTAACCCAGAAATGAGAAACAACTGCTGATTTTCTAATTGCTTACAATTTATCTCCTGAAATTTTCTTTAGCTATAATTTCCACATTCCTCTTTGTTTTCCTATGTTGAACTACTTGCAGTTGGTGTGCAAGTTTTATTATATATGCCAGACTTTTTATTCACGGAATGGTATCTTTTGTCTTGAATTTAAATTATTTTTCAAGGGAACTATTTACAAATAACTGAATGTTCTGTTTTTGAACATTTTGTTGAAGCAGTCAAATATACTTGGGTGGAATGTGATTTTTCAAGTTTATTCCCTCTTCTACTTTTAGTGTAAGGTTTGAAGTTTTCATTAGATGTTCTTTTTACATGTTTTATATTAGCTTCACCTGTATGTATGGAAGTATGTATGTAATAGAATCTTTTGACATAATTTTCACCAACTTAGAGTTGTGAGTTAGTGAGTGTGTTGGGTTTAAGGGCCCGTCGACAACTTGGTCATTAGGGCCCCTTAGAGTTGTGTGATTGGCTTGAAACTTTGCACGCATGTCAAGGACCAATGTCAATACAATAATATCATGACTTTGTCCTAAGGTCCTGATCAGGATCATCAGGATAAAAAAATGAATTAGCTAAATTTATCAATGTAACAGAATCTTTCAACGTAATTTTCACCTACTTAGATTTGTGTGATTGACTTAAAAATTTGCAAACAAGTCAAGGACCAATGATAATACAATAATATCATGACTTTGTCCTAATGTCCTGACCAGGATCATCAATGACTTAGCTAAATTATCAATGTAACCTAATTTTTAGCAACTTGATTCACCTGATTGACTCGAAAATTTGCAAACATGTCAAGGACCGAAGACAATACAATGATTTCATGACTTTGTGCTAATGTCCTGACCAGCTTTATCAGGATAAAATGTGACTTGGCTAAATTTAACAATGTAATTAATTTTCACCAACTTGAGTCACCTGATTGACTTGAAAATGTGCACACATGTCAAGGACCGATGACTGCAATAATATCATGACTGTCCTAATGTCCTGACCGGGATCATCAGGATAAAACAGAGAATTGGTTAAATTTATCAATGTAACATAACTTTCACCAACTTAAGATTCATCTGATTGACTTGAAAATTTGCACACATGTCAAGCATCGAATACAATACCATAATATCTTGAAGTTCTCCTAATGTACTGACAAGGATCTTCAGGATAAAAAATGACTAAGCTAAATTTATCAATGCAAAGGAACCTTTCAATGTAATTCGCACCAACTTAAAGTCATCTAATTGACTTCAAAACTTGCACACTTGTCTAGGACCAATGCCAATATAATAATATCATGACTTTGTCCTATGTGCTGACCAGGATCATCAGGATAAAAAATTATTTACATAAATGTATCAATGTAACAATCTTTCAATGTAATTTTCACCAACTTAGAGTTATCTGATTGACTTGAAAATTTGCACACATGTTAAGGCCGATGAGAAAGCAATAATATCATGACTTTGTCCCGATGTCCTGACCAGGATCGTCAGGATAAAGAATGACTAAGATAAATTTATAGAAAATAGTACAATTATGACATCTTAGATGTCACTAAGGCACATTTCTACCTGTAGCCTGAAAGTTGCCTTAATTAAATAAATACATATATTGGATGACATAGGTGCTCAGAGAGAGGACCTGAAAGGAACACGAGACCCAGGGGAAATATCGCAGACTGAAGTTCACACAGGGCCAAGATGCACATAACAGCTAGTAGTTTAGAAATACACACAGGTTACGCTGGACAAAGGAATTAGGTGTCTTGTAAATATTGAAAGACGGAGATAGATGCCCGGAGAGAGAACCTGAGAGGGACACGAGATTTCGGAGGAAGGATTGCGGCTCAAAATTTGCCCAGCGCCAGGAAGGCCAAAACAGCTGATAGTGTAGTTAAAGCAGTAATTGTAACGTAATACTGTCCCAAAAAGGTGATTTGAAAATTTTCAGAAAAAAAATTTGAAAGAAATTTCAAATTGAGAAATTTTAAAAAGATTTCAAATTAAAAATGTTGAAAAATATTTGGATAGAAAAATTTGAGACTAACAAATTAAAAATAAATTATACTTTTAAAAAACTAAAAAGGACACGCTTTTGTAACAAAGCGAACTAAAAAGTAGAAAATAATTTTTAAGTATGAAGGGTTCGTTCTCTAGTGATATAAAGACAACTAGTTCATTATACTTCAAAATTTTGTAATAGATTGAAAAATAAAACTCATTTATATTAACAAAATAGGTTAATTTCATGGGAACAAATACCTAGGGGTATAAAAATATTTTTTATGATACAGCTCTAGTGAACTAACAATTTAAATTTTGAAGTATTCAACTTTTTAAAATTCAATGCCCCATTGAATATGAAATAGAAAAAGCGGCTCTTATTCAACGCGAAAAGTTGATCAGACTCCCATTCAATACATGGCACAAGAGAAATTTTAGACTCAGGAGAGCTTTCTTTCCAAAATTCAAGACATCAAGAAGAATGTATACCTTCCTAATTCAAAGGAAAACTTCATATCTAAAGTCAATCCTACACAAACATTAGACATCACATATTATTTACACCTGACAGAAGAAGTTAAGAAAAGTGATACTCCAACTAGTGTTCTAAAATTATTGGTATTAGAGACAATCCATACTAGATTTCCAGAACACGAATGGCTCCATATTTATACTGATGGATCATTTATATCAAACCAAGATGGAGCAGGTGCTGGAGTCACATGTCACCTCTTTTCCTGTTACAAATCTTTAAGTTATGGAACTACAAACTTTGATGGAGAAATTGAAGCAATTCGAATGGCCCTACAAAATCTTTTGTGCAGAATTTCACATTTTCAGCAAGCAGTTATTCTCTCAGATTCCAGGGCAGCAATTATAGCAATTACTTCCAAGTTGTCACCAAAAAAACAAACTATTATAGAATGTTGGAAGATGCTTAGCCATCTAACAGCACTTCAAAAACACCTAGTCTTCCAATGGATACCAGCTCACTGTGGACTGAGTGGTGATGAGAAAGCTGATTTTCTTGCAAAAAAGGGTACCGGCAATGTGCAGAAATCAATAGTTAATCTACCATTTTATGCAGCTAAAAGATTAGTCAACTCTGAATTCAAAAAAAATTATTGCAAAATATTACTATGAAAAATCAAAGAATAAAAGATGGGAACTACCAAACATTCAAACAGTAATTCCTGATTATCCTCGAAAAACAGCAGTTGCAACCTTTAGGTTGATTACAGGACATGATTGTCTGGCAAAACATTTAAACAGAATTGGGATATATTCTTCACCACTCTGACCTCTATGTGATCTGCAAGAGGAAGTGGATCGAGACCACCTTCAAATATACCCGGCCACTTCTAATGCCCCATCCATCAGTGAAAAATATTGGAGAGCAAGAGGATTAATGACTTCATTGTCAGAAATCCAGCATTAGCTAACAACAACAACAACTTTTTAAAATTGTGTAATATAGTTCACAATTTACACTACAGATGGCAGCACAGATTTAAGAAGTAACCATATTTCTTAAGATAAAATTATTAGAAGATTGCATCATTTTAAAGATCTGATAATTTTATTAATTTTATAGGTAAGTATGTGATTTAGTTAAATGTTAATTACTACCCCATGTACTTCAATTACAAATAATAACAGTAAAGTTACTAACAATACTATTTAGTATTAGGATGTATGTTGTTTTCTAACCTTCACTGTAGTGTAAGTCACAAAGTTATGCATTTATTTTTCTTAAATGGCTATAAAGCATTGATAAAAAGCTGAATTTTTCTTTTTTCTTTTTTCTAGTCCTGAAAAACAAGCATATGGCAAGAAACTGAACTAAGGAAACTAAAAGCATTATTTTTCACATAAACATTTACTGTCGTGTAAGTCACAGTTTTCATAAGTAATAATTTTGTTTTTGTTTTTATGTATCTTTATTACTGAAATACAAAGTAAAAGTAATCAGTGATAATACCTATTTTGAAATATACATTGAACTTAATTTGAATAGTAATATTGAATTTACATAACCTATTTTTTTTCTTCAGATTTCTCATGATTGAAAATGCCCAGTACAGCTGCTGAAAGTACAAGAAAACAGATAGAGAAACTTAAAAAAAAGTGTAAATATGAGGAATTTAAGGAAAAACAAAGTGAAATTGCAAAAGCTAAGAAGACAGAAAATAAAGAGCAGAAAATTGAAATTAGAAGAAAAAGAAAGATTAAGAAAGAGACGTTGTGATGAACAAAGGAGGTACAAACAGAAGATGCTTCAACTTCATCAACCTACATCACCCTCAAAAATGTATAAGTCACCCTGTTCTTTGGGTAAAGCTGTCGCTAAGGCAAAAAAAGCACTTCCACAGAGCCCAAGAAAACGTGCAGTAATTGTAAAAAAATTAGCAACTGGTATCATACCTAAGACCCTAGCACACCATCTCCGCATAGGCAAGAAAATAGTGACACAGTGATTTCAGAAGATGTCAAGTTTCTAGTCAGAACATTTTATGATAATGACAAAATTTCTTACCAAATGCCTGGAGCAAGAGATTACATAATTGTACGGTCTTCAGAAGGTAAAGAGAAGGTACAAAAGAGTTACCTTTTCCTTACACTGAGGGAAACTTACCAACAATTCACAAATGAATACCCGGAAACAAAAATTGGTCTGACTAGATTTGAGGAGCTCAGACCAAAACATGTCTGCCTTAGAAGTGAAACACCAGCTAATCTCTGCTTATGCATTTATCATGAGAACATAAAGTTGCTACTAGCATCATTTCCAGAAATGCCTAACAGCATATCTTCTTTTGTAAAGAACATTGTTTGAATGAAGATGAAGAAAAGTGCATGATGTCTCAATGTGAAGTATGTATGAATGGAAAGAAGTATGACCAGTATGTGAAAGATTTATTTTCTGATGATCGATTAAGGAGATGAAATAACTTATCAACAATGGTTAAAAGATGAGGATGGCAATATTGTGAGAAAAAGACTGTGTGGTAATGTTGATGATGTCCTACTAGTGTTGAGGAGGAAATTGTCACCCTTTCTTCAACATACATATATTTATATGAAGCAGTCGTCTCACTTTGAAAGCCTGAAAAATAATCTTTCACCTACAGAAATTTGCATTCAAGTAGAGTTCAGTGAAAACTATGTTTTCCAATATCAAGACGCAATTCAGTCAGCTCACTGGGTGTCCAATAGTTGTACGTTGTACACAGCAATAATATGTTTTTCATCAGGAAATGGAAATTTACAGCACGAATCTTACGTTATTGTGTCTGACTATCTGCACCATGATAAGTTTGCTGTAGCACATTTCAATGAACTTCTTCTGAATGATTTCAGAAAATGTCATCCAGAAATTGTACTCAGTCACATTCATTATCAGTCTGACGGCACAGCTCAACATTTTAAGCAGAAGTATACTCTGGCCTTAATTACTCTACAATCAATAGAAACATCATGATACTTCTCTGTGACTGCACATGGGAAGGGACCAATAGATGGACTCGGAGGAACTGTCAAGAGATGTGTACGAGAAGCATTAAGAGCCAGAAAGATAGATCCTCAGACTGCTTATGAATTTGCTGAGCATGTGCAAAACTTGTGTCTGAATACTCATATTTTATACAGTTGTGAGAATGATATTATCTCAAAAAAGTGTGAATTGTTAGTTCTTTGGAGTCCAGATGGAAAACAAATTTGTAGCATTCCTGACACAAGGCAGTACCACTACTTTCATGCTGTGGACAAATATCAAATTGAATGCTCTATGATTTCATATAAAAACAATATGAAAATATTTGATTTTGTTAAAGGTTCCTTTATTTCCCATGTTGGCAAGGAAACAGTTTCTGATTAATGTACTGGAAATGTGCCAGTTGCAGACTGGATTTTAGTTGCATTTCCTGGGAAGAGATCCATCAAGCATTTTGTAGGAAATGTGATCAATAAGTGCGATGCTGAAGATGATGTTTATGTAAAATTTCTGCATTATGATTCAGATAGTGGAAAATTTCATTGGTCCTTGCATGATGACATATCATATGTAGAAATTAAGGATGTGAAAAGAATACTACCTCCTCCCAATCAAGATCAAAGACAAAAATATTATTTCAATGTTGACTTTAGTGATGTTACTTTAGGTTAGAAGTACTAATATTATTCAGGAGAATATCACTGATAAATGATTCATTCTATAATAACAGTTTTGTACCCTTTATTTGTATTTTACAGTTATTTCTGTATAATTTAAAAGTGCAATGCATAGAGGAAGTAGGTGTTGTGTAAGTCACACTATATTTAATGTTTTTAAATATGGAAATGGTTACGTTATTTTATGTTTTTGTTATTAAATGCTTAAATAGTATCCTGGCTTTGTATAATTAATAGGTATATATTTTTTGTGCCTAAAAGAGCAGAGTTTCTGACTTGATCGATTTAATAAATTTTATTGTAAAAAATTCTTCATCAAATGTTATAAATAGTTCATTGGTAGCTATTTGTAAAAGTAAAGATATGACAAGAATATCTAAAAAGCGCCCCATGCTTTGTTATAAAAGCATGTCCTTTTTAGTTTTTTAAAACTATAGTTTATTAGTTCCATGACTTTAATATTCCTCTCTTGTAGATTCAACAATGGAAGCAGGAAAAGATGACTAGTCACCTTTACTGGGTTTGCAAATTGTAAAATGTACAAACAGAATACATTTCAGCATATAAAGGAAATCTACTCAAGAGATAATTAAATAAAATCTAATAGCTATAACCCTAGAGCAAGCAGTTTTCAACAGATTAGTTTTCAGTCCATTTCAGATACAGAGTAAATGAATGAACATAAAAGAGTCATAGAAATTGTAGAACTGAATCACTGTTTAGTGAGTGAGTGAGTGGTTAGGGTTTAAGGGCCCGTCGACAGCTAGGTCATTAGAGCCCCTAATCGCTGTTTATGTTGTATAATTGATAAATAAGCAGAGCTAAGATAAAGCACCAATCTTAAACTAAAAGAAAACGAATAAGATGAAATAATCTTCAAAAAATTCACATTCCACCCAAGTGCTTCAACGGAATATTAAAAAAAAAAAAAAAATAATAAAATAAAAAAAACAGAACATTCTGTTAATGCCAGTCAATAGATTTTGCTTGAAAAATGTTTGGAATTCAAGAACAAAAGACACCATTCCCCTGAAGAAAACGTTTGGAGTGTATAAAATTTATGGAACCATGGTGAACAATTCTATATAGGAAAACTCATGTGAATCTGAAAATCAGAGCACAGGCAATTAAAATATAAGTAATTAGATAAATCAGCTGTGGTCACTTATTTCAGGACTAAAAACCATTACATAAATGCCACTCCTATACTCTTAAACATATAACAAAGCAAGAGGAACTTACTACTTAGGAGTGAATCTACATTTAGAAAAACAAAGACCGAGTTTTTAATTTTGAAATTGCACCAAAAGTTTTATCAGTAAGTTCCTGGAACCACTACAAGAAGGTTACAACTTCTCTACATCAACATCAAATCAGTAGTCGAAGATAGGTTGAAAATGGTGATGACTGACGACTGATCTCTCAAACATGTTCGTATTAAGTGATGCACTAAACAACTCAAATTCTTCCCAAACTATAAAATTACACCATTGTCTTTTAATCTTCTAAAAAGAATAAATTACAGTGATGCTTTTATGTTCAGTTTCTTTTTCAAGTTGGTATAATAAGGAAATACACAGTTAATTTTAATTCATTTACACATGCTTTCAATCCTTTGTCCTTCTGTTTGGAGAACTGAATGCATCCAAGAACTATTGCTAGAAATCATCAGTAATGAGCTCAGGTTCAAAACTGGAGATAGAAAATATTAAAGTTCTCCACTATTTATAAAAATACTGCTTGTAAGTTGCACATACTATTACTATTTAGCCTTTACACTTTGCAAGCCTATGACAATTTTATTGACATTTTGAAAGTACCTACTTTCTGTTACATAAGATTTTCTGATAATCAGAAACTAGTGGAATTTCTCAAAGTGTATCACAATTTTAATGAATAGAAACATTAAAACTGAAGAGATGTCACCACACTTAGGTACCTATTCAAACTTCAGCGAAGCAGATTCAATAAACACTATATATTATACTTAAGTTTCACTAAAATCCTATTGTTTCCTATTATATTCCTCACAGTGCCTGTCACTAAATAATGATCTACATAGGCTTTAGGTCTGCCAGCAAGCAATAGCTAGGTGAATTCTAAGTACAAGGAGCATTATGATAAAAATACTGCTTTAAAATTGCCAGACATTTTCACAACAAAGGCTGAAAAAAATGACATTAACTGCAAAAGTCAATGTTTGTAAATTGAGCAAGATAGCTAAAACTACAGAAATAACTGCAGTTATTATTCTGTTTGAAGTTGTAAATGTTAAGAAAAAAAATCTGAGAGTAAACAAAAAACCGGAGTAATTTATATTTACATGTTTAATAGCAAACTTATCCTTCTCAAATTCATAATTTCTATATATGCTGAAACACATGCGTCTAAGGCCAGGGAGAAATGGTTTCTATTTTCATAATGTTACAATTTTTTTTTGTCTAAGAGCACCTCCAATAAAATATGTAGCTTTATTTGAAATAATAAGACATTTATTTTTATGCACTAAAACATTTTAATACAAATGAAGTTCTTTTGCCAGATTGTACAAAGAGAGAGAGATGTTACATCATCATTGTCATCATTATTGGCTTCTATTGATTTCTGTTCCATTAAAAGAGCAAAAGTTTCCAAGAATAACATTTATTTTAAAAATTTCAGAACAGGATCTTATGTTAAGACATATCCAGAACACAGTAGAAAGCTCGTAAAATCTGAGAAATTTTAAGTTCAATAAAACTCTACATCTTTAGAAATGAGTTTTAATTTTTGTTATTTAGGTAGTAATATTTAATCCTTTGCAATGCATAGGGTTGTAAAGCATAGTGAAATGAAAAATGGCCTGCTGTGCACAGCATAGTAAAACCTTGTTCATTGTTTCATGTGGGTTCTGCTTATATTGACCCCAGCTTTTAGGAGCTGTGTCAATATAAACATTCTCCTGTTGCACTGTTACAATAATTGAAAAGTGAAAGAATCTAATACCAAACTATAAATAACACTTCTTAGAGCTGAGTGCAGTCATGTAAGTAAGCAATTCCCTGGCATGTTTGTAGCTAATTCAGTACCATGGAGGCTGTTCCAAGTACATCATGGACTAGAAAGCATTGTAGTATTAAGATATTGGTAACAGATGAGGAAATACTTGCAGCAGTTTATGAGGAATTAGCTCGCAAAGGTAGCTCTGACAAATCTTGGTTTAGCGAGTTAGAGGAACACAGTGATAAGGATCAAAGTGATAGTGAAGGTGCTGAGGAACAGGTAGTAGAATGGGTGGCTAAAATTAATGCAAAGCAAACTAAAACTGAATTAGTACCTGCACAATGGACCTCCAATTTGACTTTCAATGAATTAGAAGTAATCTCATCCCCTGCAGGTGTATATCATTCTATTTCTCCAGGAAGTCCAGAAATAGATTATTTTGAGCTTTCTATAGATTCCAGTTTTTGCGGCAAAATTGTGGAGGAAACCAATAGATATGCAGTTCAGATTCAAGCTAGAAAGGCAGATCCAAAATGGGAAGAAACAAGTTCAAGGGAGATACAGGTGGACTTACCTGAAATTAGAGATTACTTTTTTGGAGATTTTTGCATTTGCCCAATTGTAAGACAAGCAATGACCTTGCTCCACTTTCAAAAGATATCACAATATCTTCACCTGAATGATGAATCTGCAAAGCCACAATTAGGGGTAGAGTGAGTGAGTGTGTGGGGTTTAAGGGCCCATCAACGAGGTCATTTGGGTACGGGTAGATGAATATGATAATCTGGATACGGCATGACCTGCTTTAGACATAATTAAAACGTTTACAAATGTCTACAAACCAAATCATGATCTCTCTGTTGATGAAGCGATGATAGGTTTCAAAGGGTGCTTCTTTTTGAAACAATACATGCCTGCTAAACCTACAAAATGGGGGATAAAGGCATGGAGTATTGCAGACAGTAAAAGTGGGTATTTACTGAGCTGTGAAATTTATCTGGGGAAAAAAGAGACGAGAAACAGTGATGTTTTACTGGAGCATAGGTTGGTTTGGACATGTGTGAGAAATACACAGGATTGTGGCACCATGTCTACTTTGATAATTCTTTTATTTCCATGTGGTTAATGAAATTACTATTGGTAGGAAAATATATCCATGTGGTACAACTTGTGTTGTAAGGAAAGACTGCCCAAAACAATTTTCAAAGCCAAAAAAAACGAATGAAAACGGGCAAATTTTGCAAACTGCAACATGAAGTTGTAACTGCAGTAGTTTGGCATGATAATAGGGATGTTCTTTTATTATCTACAAACTCTGATCCTAGAACAGATGGAGAGGTAGAAAGGAAGAGTGGCAGGGGGAGGGAACGGATAAAAATACCTTGTCCTAATGCAGTGATAAATTACACAAGTAATATGGCAGGGATTGACCTTGCAGACCAAAGGGGGGATTATTACGGAATCGGCCAGCCTTCCAAAAAAATGGTAGAAATGCTTGTTCCATTTTGTAGTGAATGTTGCTGTTGTTAATAGTTTTATAATATACAACATTTCAAACAGACCTGCTTCTAGAGATCATGACAACAGACTTCACTACAGGCAGAATTTAGTGGGAAAGCTAATAGCAAACTTTATGTCATGCAAGCGAATGGGATTTCAGTTCTGCTACCCCTGTGCCCAGTGCTCTTTACACCCTCGTAAAAATTTGAGGTCAGGTGAAATAGTGTGCTCAGTGTATTGTGAAGAAAAGGAAAACATAACCAGGCCATGGCTCACAGTCAAAATACAAGTGCAAACAGTGTGACATTGCCTTGTGTAGAATTGGGCGTTTCCTGAGTTTCCACCAGACAAGAGGGACAGAAATTCAAAACTAACATGAGGTGTACATACCAAACCATTAATAAGTATAAGTGTATATACAACATTTTTATTGTACAACGGAATAGTGTGAATAACATTTTATGGACTAGCTTCAATATCTTCCCTGCAATAATGGCAGGAATGTAAACATTTTAAGGGTGAGTATCATAAAATTTTATAAAAATTATTTTAATTTTATCTTATCTAACTTTAGGATTTTTAGTCTGGTTTTTAGTAACCCAAAGTAACAAAATTCCTTTAACATTGTGGAATATTAAACATGTGTTACAAAAGGGTGCACATGTTGTTTGCCTTCAGTGGGGTTGATGTTTTCAGTTATAAATAGTTGAAACAAAACTTATATCTTATTTACTGCAAACCAATTCAGAATGAGTTATTAATTAAACACATTATTTCAGCCAGTAAAAGATACTGAAATTGAGGAACGTTTTTTCAAAACTCGATAGATGCACAATATGCGTTTCTGAGAAAAACAGTTTTTTCTATTTATTGGCAATACTAATTGGTTAGTCCAGCAACTGTATAAATCATTCAATTATCCTTCCTGATACTGTCTCATTGAATGTGAAAAGAAACACACAACATAGTTTAACAGGTGAAAATTTGGGGTTTGAAAATGTGGAGTTTTTTCAAAAGTCGAAAGATGCTGATAAACTTTTCTGCATGAGCGAGTGTCATTTATTGTTTTTGTTGCTTTTTATTTATGCATTTATTATACTTTTATTTATTTTCACCTCTTTATAACACATAATGTACTATACAACCAACATATTAATGTTTATAAGGATTATTTTACTAGGTATAAACTTGGAAACTAAGTACTGTTACATTCACAATAACAATATATTTTGTTTTATTTATACAATAAACATATTAAATACACACAAAGAAATTTCGAACAATATGAAAGCTTTCACCTTTATTAGTGCTTGTGCAGCCTGTACATGGTTCTTAGTTCGTTTCTCTTTTCCACATCTGCCTCTGTCTTAATCTTCATCAGTCCCATTGAGCCTGTGTCAGTGTGTGGTGTATGGAATGAATGATTGAAGAAGTTTTAAAATATGTTTTTTATATTTTGACAATGAGCAGACTGGTAGATTTCTTAATCTTCTTTCTTGCAGAAGTTGGTCCACATTTTTCTGATATTAAGTTCTGGAGGTAAATATCCTCTAATTGATTTTGCTCTTCCAAAGTGGCTTTCTCTACATCTATACTTCTTAATGTCTTGTTTTATAGCAGCAGTAATGCCCTTCTGTAATATTCCTGTTCTGTCACCTTCTCTGGTTTCCTTTGGCGCATTCCCAGATAAGTGAAATTTTCTAGCCAGGAGAGATAATCTAACTTTTGACACCCCTGTGATTCCTTGGAAGCTTTAGTTTTAGGGTTTTGTGGAGTGCACTCAAGAACACGTGAACATTTAATTGCTGGAGTATGAGCTTTCCTTGACTTGCATTTTGATTTCCTTTCCTTGTTTTTGCAATTCCTATCTCCAGCGCATTCTACGACTGGTACAGTTTCTCAATCTGAGCTCCTGTCCATTGTGCATAGTACAGTGCAGTGCCTCAACTAAGAATAAAAATGCCATGTAAGTATAACAAAACTTGTAGAAGCACCTGCCTGCTTGCAAGGGGTCCCGGGTTCGATTCCCGGCAGGGGGGTAGGAATTTTTCTCCAGCCAAGATTATTCTTCATCCTTCCCTGAGTCTGGAAGTATGAATGAAAGTGTGAAATGTGTGCATGAATTCAACGTATAAAACCCCCCCCCCCCAAAGACCGAAAAACCCACTGTTAAGCGAGTAATACCATTGCCAATAGGCAAGGTCGCCGATATGACTTCTGCAGTTAAAGGTGGGATATAAATGGAACAAAAAGCTTGCAGAAATGAATGTGAAATCCAAGCGCACAACCTGCGTTCACAGTTATTTCCAACGAAGCAGCAGTGTACAAAGCTTGCAGAAATGATTGAGAATTCCAAGAATCCCAACAGTGAGATGGCGGTCAATGCCAACATTCGTTTCATAAAATTGAGGTTGCTACACTTTGGATTATAAAATCATAAAATTGCATCTATCGACCTTTGCTTTAACTGAACAAGTGCATCTATCGAGTTTTGAAAAAACTGCTAATATTTCCTAGCTTCTACACAGGGCAAAAATTGAATTTTGCAAAATCTGATTTCACAGAACGATGCAGAAGGTGAAAATTATGCCGATACTATATATAGCCCAATTTCGTAAAATTTTGCATCTATCGAGTTTTGAAAAAATGGTCCTTAATTATGCAAGTAATTATAGGTCACTCTTAGTTTAATATATGCAGTAGCAGTTCAGAACAACTAGCTAATACTGTATGTGCAGCAAAGGGTTAATGCAACATAATGAGAATACTCACTGGTTCTGTAACAGTTTATATAAGACCTCAAAAATGTGCTTCCACATATAATTTTGATTGTTCATTGTGGAATTGTTCAAATGAATTAATATGAATTTTATTATATTTAGATGCATTAATTATTATTTAAGTTAAATACTTGTTACTAATGAATGTATTTTTGTAATAAAACATATGTGCAGAAAAACAAGTAAGAAATTCTATAACCTCAAAATAAACTTAACCACAGTGTATAGAGGTTACATGACCTACTTTAATAGCTAATATCAAAAGCCAACATTTTTAGAACCACATCATGTTTAGCGGTCTCAGTTATACTACTAGGTGTTCTGTGAGTTATACTGAGAGTGTATTTGCCCAAACCCAGAGACAAGACATCAGCACTGAATGGACCATCCCAATGCACATGGTAAGGTGTTAAAAATTGTGGCTTTACTAATAACAATTTGAAAAAATTCACATCAACTGTTAAAATAAGCAGAAGACAACACAATAGGAAAGGTTACTGGTGTTACTGACAAATTATCATGCCTAAAGTAGTTATATACTGAGAAACATTTTCTGAGGTCACCATTAGTTTTTCAGAGCTACTGATAGACTTTTTGGATATCATTATAGAAAAATAATATATTTATAGGTATATGCCCTGAAGTCAACTTTAAAAGTTATTGAATTTAAAAAGATGGCATGCTTTCAAAGAATGTGAATTATAAATAAATATTTATTTTAGATCTAATAACTAACAGAATCTCAAAAGATGTTTCTGCCTATTTAAAACACAAAATCCTGAGAGGAAAAAACCATCACTACGCATCCTTTATAAAAAAACCCTGCAGTTCTAAATAGACACTATTCTTCTGTAGTAAAAAAAAATTCCTACCAAACCTGCTTTTGAAGCTAGTAGCACTTCTGCAGTCTGTTGCACTTCTTCCTATTTTTGCCTATCATTAGCTGAGTTTCCATTTTCAAGGACCCACCCAAATATATACGCTTAGTGTTTGAATCAGACTTTCTGATGAGGTGGGGGGAAAACTTAAGTTTGTTATATTTATGGCAATAATGACAGTAATAGCAGTAGTAGTAGCATTGGTGTGTTGTATACATAAAACGTAGCAGCAGCAATTTGCATTTTACTGTCTTTAAGAGCATGGTGATTTTGTATTTCTGAGCAGTACATGCATATAACTCTTCCAAAACTGTGTTATGAAAGTCATGGGTAATTTGTTTTCCATTTTTCAAATCTAGTTTTGTCTACACATCCCCCAATTAGTGTAATGCACTTAATTTCACTATTTTCACTAACACATGTGACTTTCAATGCTGCAGTCTTTATCTGAGAAGCTGTAATATTAATATTACTTGAAGTTAAAGTGAATACACACTATCATTATTTTCTGTAACTTTTCACTTTCTTGTCACAAATTGATCTATGTTGAAGAATAATGCAACAGTGAGTTGCAGGAAATTAGACTGAATATTGCAAGCTGCAATCATCATTGCTGGCACAGAATTGCTGGAATTGTGACCCTGAATGCCAACCCAACTAATGAATCTGAGAATTGTTCATTGTTTAGCTTACTTGCGATATGATACCTTTGCTTATTCACAGCTCACTCTTTTACCATGTACAGTTTGCATCCAAAGTGTTCTTGTGAGCAGTAATAGTAACACTTATAGTAAAAAGAAAATACTTCCTTGGCAGGGAAGAACAGTTTCTGTCATGAGCCAGGGAAATTATTTAATGAGAGGGGGAAATCGCCCTATCACATGTTAATTCAAACTCTGTATATACTGCAAGGTATGAATGGCATGTAGCTACATGGAGATGAGTTCATATGGCATTTGAGCATGACATTACGTCTGACAGCGAATTATGATGGAAGAAAGAAAGTATCTAAGCTGGGTGCTATTTTATATAGGTAGTCAAATTGCAAACTTGGAAAAACAAACAAAACAATGCAGAAAACTTACATATGTGATGCAACCTAGGAAACCATGTCAAATGTCACTTGGAGAATATTTTTAGCACTGTGGAGAACAAAAGCCAAGTCAAAAGTGAAGATTTCTGAGTTTACAATACATTAACTAATTCTCAGCCAGAATGCAATGCTGTCACTAAAGGACTTGTAGCTTTGCAAATCACTTCTAAGGTAAAGTGTTTGAGAGTAACTGAAATAGTGAAAGTTTTATGGTATACATAGATCAGGCATGGGAAAGAGGGATGACAGCAATGCAATCAAGTATTTACCCTCTCCACTTACTGATACAATTTGAAGGACTGACTGGTTCTCTGAGGTGGACAGACAATAGTGGGAAGCGTGGCCTGGTAGGCAACTGCTGTGAGGTAGTGGAAGGGATTAAAACTACAATGTAGGGGAGAGGACACAATGTGCTGGTTCTCTCCATCTATGACATAGATAAAGGGCAAAAGTTTAATGCACATCCACATATCTTGTCACAGCAGCTCAGTAATAGAGCATTAGCTTGGAAAGCTGAAAATACATTGTTCAGATCCCAGTAAGATCACCGAGTTTTCCTAGGTTAATTCAACTTTCCAGTGCATATTAATGTTTGATATTATAAGAGCATACAGAATTATTTTATGGTTTAATTGTAATGCAAGGGCTTTGTTGAAAGAAACACATCGGATGTCAAAATAAGAAAGTTACACCAGTTGCTATGGTCCTTTGGAACCAGATCATCCACAATAGCCTCAGATGACAAGTGCATTGTAGCTTGACTAGCTACATTTGGTTATTGTAGTTGGTTCTCCACAAGCAGTAGAAGAGAGCAGGGGTGTGTACATTTATCTGTTCCTGGCAAAGCTGAAAACACAGTTGGCATGTAGAAAGATAAATATGTAAAAACTTCCTAGTAATTGTACGCACTCAGTGTCATAAATTAGTCTTCAGCATGTGAAAAGTGAGCCTTTGTGTGCTTATTTTGGGAAGCTTCCTGCCATACCATTTGCAAAATATAAACTGAATACACATTTTATGGATCATAAAACTTTCACTTTACTTCCTCTATTGCCTTCTTATGGCAAGAACAGAAAATATTTTGTTTCATTGGCATAATTCAAATACATTAAGTCTGAGAAATGCCAAATTCCATGTTGAATCAGCACCATTAAGATATAGGATGAAAGTTTTAAAGAAAATCCTCACATTCAAACCAATTCTTCACAGGCAAAAGAAAAACAATTGGTTTCTCAAATACAAGAATTCATTATTTTTATCTACAAACATAAAAAAACACAACATAATTAAACAGTTTAAATAGCAGGAAATACATTTTTTGAAGTGTAACATGTCTTAAGTACTTTGATTAAAACATGTAGGGAAGAGTGGGCCAGTGGCCAACAGGTGGGCAATGCCGAACACCTGTTTTCAACATTTTCCGTTAGAGATAGAGTTTTCTTGGGCAGTGCTACCATCTCACAATTCTCTTCAAAATGTCTTGGAACAAGATCAACCATTTTGAAGAAAATATTATCTGTGCGAGGTCGTGTTTATCATTACCAGCGAATTTGTTACAACAGTGCCTCCAAACCAACCCTAAGGTATATATCACTTCCATCAGTTTCTTTGATTTACAATGCATGTATTCTTAAAAGACATTCTTCTGCATTATGTTTATAAACATAGATTATTTTAATAATAATTTTTTTGCAGTTGTTTTACATCATATTTCTATAATGACACTGTGGGCCAATGACGAACAGTGTCCGTGATTGCCCACCTAGTGTTCGCCATTTCCTCATTCACTGACCGACTATTACAAGATGCTAGGTTTTTTGTGTATTTCTAGATTCAATGGGGAGAAATCGTCAATGAAAGACTAATAAAGCTAACTGGTCCGCAGAGAGTTAATGAGAATATACCACTCATTCCTCATCACCAGCTTCATCAAATTCTGGATTTTCCTTTCTATGGGTCTCGCCTATTCCTCAACCACCTGAGCAATCAAGGCTGCAAAAAGGGGCCATAGGAAGCAATACAGTAAGCTGCTTACATCTATGCCTATGAAAGAGAGGCTTGAAGGAAAAGAGGCAAATAAGAAGACACAGCAGGAAAGAAAACAGTCATCAGAGATGCTTTTGAAAATACCAAGAAGACAGCTGGACAAAGAGCAAAAAGGAGGCTTGACTTGAGTTCTTCAGAAGAAGAGGAAGAAGAAAGAGATATTGAAAAACTGTACCAAGATACAGATGATGATTGCGATGAATTTGATGTGCCGCATGTAGTTGAAAATAACAATGACATTTGCTCCTTGTGCGGAGAGTTTGGAAAGGATAACAGCTCTAGGACAATTGCTCTAAATGCTCAAACTGGACTCGTGCAGCTTGCAGTGGTTGGGAAATGAAAGCTTCTGTGTATGTTTGTGATGAATTGTGCTTAAGACATTCCATTTACCTAACTTTGGTAGTTCTTTGTTTATATAATCTAATATGAATCCTAGTGCTACAACTGTAGTCAAGTTAATTCTGGTGACAAAAGTGTTAACATAGTTTTTATAAATAATGGGGATGTAATACATAAGTTTTTCTGCATATTTTAAGCATTTTAACATGATGAATAAATATAACATATAATTATATATGTTTTTTATTAAAATGATGGTTCCTTTGGAATTTCATGAACCTGTCAGAAAATACAAACATGGCTTTGTTTTGAAAATATGATTTTTTTAATTGTTTAAGGCTACAGTAAATAAAATCAAAATTACAGATTGCAAGGCAAATATACTGCATATATTTTAAGTAAATTGTACTTTACATTAAATTCAGCATATTCACAGTACAGCGATACTAAGTTTAAGTGTTCACCATTGCCCCACTCTCCCCTACTTATATTTTTCAAATTCAGTATCTTAAAAAGGAAGATACACTTACATATGCTATTCAATTGCTTATGCTCAATTTTGACCCCAAACTTAAATCTTGCATTATATTTTCATTTTGACTTTGCAAAATTCTTTATTGTGAATTCTTTTTATGGATTGTAAATAAATTCATTTAAGCAACTTGTGAAACATGAGATTTGTCTCTACTCTTGGAATTTTCATCACAAGCTATACTCATGTTGAAACTCTTTTCACTCATAAAACAATCTTACTTCAACCATAAATTGTACAAAGGACTATAATTAAATTGTGATATGTCTAAGCCACTGACATAAAACAATTTATTTCTTCAGTTTTCTGAGGAACATCAAGTTAGCTTTTCTGAAATCTACCTTAATACATTTTATGTAACATATTTTATATCTTTTTAAGAAAATATAGAAATTCTTGGTTTTTTACCTAATTTTGTGATTTTATTAAGCACATTGCTCTTATAATCTTGCGCATTGTGAAAGTTACTGTTGCTGATTGCCATATTAGCATATCATCTAAATTCTAAACACTACTCAGGAACTGCTAACAGATTGCATCCATAGAGATACTATGCTCTATTCATGATGCTAAGCACATAAATGGAGATAGAAAATGCAGAAGTCATGCAGTAGAACATTAGTTAGCATTGTTGAAAGATATATCTTTATAGTGTTTCTCTTGATCAAAAATAAAAGATATTTGTATCCATCTTTCCCACATAGAATAAAAAAGGTAAAATAAAAATTCTACTCTGTTCATAATTCATTGTACCACTATGTAAGAAACTTTTCTTGTTATTAGCAATGGTACAGTTACAGAACTTGTGAAACCAGCATGCCAATGGTTTGCAAATGATGACAATTATGCATAATAAAACTACCGTTTCTACTGCCCAGTCAGGTTAATTATTGTAGTTTCTCTCTCCTATGTGTTATATTACTGCTTACATTGATCTAGGGGAGCAAGCACATCTTTCATATATATCCTAACTCTAAAGACATTATAGCAGCTGTTGAATTCTTACCACTGAGGAACTATTCACCTATTTGCAATTGCATATATCAGACAAACAGAGACTGCTAAATATTCTGTGAGTTTCATACTTGTTCTGCAAAACCTAAATTGCCAAAGAGAGTCGATGGTTCCAAAAAATGTACCAAACAGTTAGAGCTTCCTTAGGATAACAAGTATAATGGCCAGAACTAAAATTTACCTCTTCTAAAGCATATGTCTATTGAGTATTAGATAAAAATATGGGATAAATTTATCCTCAAATATTTTTAAAATTAGTTTACATTGTTTATAATTAATAATAGAAGGTCTATGTAGTTCTTTCTAATGTAATCGTAATAACTGAATGCTTCTCTCACTGTTTAAACCACTACTTTTCAAATGTTAGCAATGTCGGTCCGTCGGTCGGTCGGTCGGTCGGTCGGTCGGTCGGTCGGTCGGTCGGTCGGTCGGTCGGTCGGTCGGTCGGTCGGTCGGTCGGTCGGTCGGTCGGTCGGTCGGTCGGTCGGTCGGTCGGTCGGTCGGTCGGTCGGTCGGTCGGTCGGTCGGTCGGTCGGTCGGTCGGTCGGTCGGTCGGTCGGTCGGTCGGTCGGTCGGTCGGTCGGTCGGTCGGTCGGTCGGTCGGTCGGTCGGTCGGTCGGTCGGTCGGTCGGTCGGTCGGTCGGTCGGTCGGTCGGTCGGTCGGTCGGTCGGTCGGTCGGTCGGTCGGTCGGTCGGTCGGTCGGTCGGTCGGTCGGTCGGTCGGTCGGTCGGTCGGTCGGTCGGTCGGTCGGTCGGTCGGTCGGTCGGTCGGTCGGTCGGTCGGTCGGTCGGTCGGTCGGTCGGTCGGTCGGTCGGTCGGTCGGTCGGTCGGTCGGTCGGTCGGTCGGTCGGTCGGTCGGTCGGTCGGTCGGTCGGTCGGTCGGTCGGTCGGTCGGTCGGTCGGTCGGTCGGTCGGTCGGTCGGTCGGTCGGTCGGTCGGTCGGTCGGTCGGTCGGTCGGTCGGTCGGTCGGTCGGTCGGTCGGTCGGTCGGTCGGTCGGTCGGTCGGTCGGTCGGTCGGTCGGTCGGTCGGTCGGTCGGTCGGTCGGTCGGTCGGTCGGTCGGTCGGTCGGTCGGTCGGTCGGTCGGTCGGTCGGTCGGTCGGTCGGTCGGTCGGTCGGTCGGTCGGTCGGTCGGTCGGTCGGTCGGTCGGTCGGTCGGTCGGTCGGTCGGTCGGTCGGTCGGTCGGTCGGTCGGTCGGTCGGTCGGTCGGTCGGTCGGTCGGTCGGTCGGTCGGTCGGTCGGTCGGTCGGTCGGTCGGTCGGTCGGTCGGTCGGTCGGTCGGTCGGTCGGTCGGTCGGTCGGTCGGTCGGTCGGTCGGTCGGTCGGTCGGTCGGTCGGTCGGTCGGTCGGTCGGTCGGTCGGTCGGTCGGTCGGTCGGTCGGTCGGTCGGTCGGTCGGTCGGTCGGTCTCGGTCGGTCTCGGTCGGTCGGTCGGTCGGTCGGTCGGTCGGTCGGTCGGTCGGTCGGTCGGTCGGTCGGTCGGTCGGTCGGTCGGTCGGTCGGTCGGTCGGTCGGTCGGTCGGTCGGTCGGTCGGTCGGTCGGTCGGTCGGTCGGTCGGTCGGTCGGTCGGTCGGTCGGTCGGTCGGTCGGTCGGTCGGTCGGTCGGTCGGTCGGTCGGTCGGTCGGTCGGTCGGTCGGTCGGTCGGTCGGTCGGTCGGTCGGTCGGTCGGTCGGTCGGTCGGTCGGTCGGTCGGTCGGTCGGTCGGTCGGTCGGTCGGTCGGTCGGTCGGTCGGTCGGTCGGTCGGTCGGTCGGTCGGTCGGTCGGTCGGTCGGTCGGTCGGTCGGTCGGTCGGTCGGTCGGTCGGTCGGTCGGTCGGTCGGTCGGTCGGTCGGTCGGTCGGTCGGTCGGTCGGTCGGTCGGTCGGTCGGTCGGTCGGTCGGTCGGTCGGTCGGTCGGTCGGTCGGTCGGTCGGTCGGTCGGTCGGTCGGTCGGTCGGTCGGTCGGTCGGTCGGTCGGTCGGTCGGTCGGTCGGTCGGTCGGTCGGTCGGTCGGTCGGTCGGTCGGTCGGTCGGTCGGTCGGTCGGTCGGTCGGTCGGTCGGTCGGTCGGTCGGTCGGTCGGTCGGTCGGTCGGTCGGTCGGTCGGTCGGTCGGTCGGTCGGTCGGTCGGTCGGTCGGTCGGTCGGTCGGTCGGTCGGTCGGTCGGTCGGTCGGTCGGTCGGTCGGTCGGTCGGTCGGTCGGTCGGTCGGTCGGTCGGTCGGTCGGTCGGTCGGTCGGTCGGTCGGTCGGTCGGTCGGTCGGTCGGTCGGTCGGTCGGTCGGTCGGTCGGTCGGTCGGTCGGTCGGTCGGTCGGTCGGTCGGTCGGTCGGTCGGTCGGTCGGTCGGTCGGTCGGTCGGTCGGTCGGTCGGTCGGTCGGTCGGTCGGTCGGTCGGTCGGTCGGTCGGTCGGTCGGTCGGTCGGTCGGTCGGTCGGTCGGTCGGTCGGTCGGTCGGTCGGTCGGTCGGTCGGTCGGTCGGTCGGTCGGTCGGTCGGTCGGTCGGTCGGTCGGTCGGTCGGTCGGTCGGTCGGTCGGTCGGTCGGTCGGTCGGTCGGTCGGTCGGTCGGTCGGTCGGTCGGTCGGTCGGTCGGTCGGTCGGTCGGTCGGTCGGTCGGTCGGTCGGTCGGTCGGTCGGTCGGTCGGTCGGTCGGTCGGTCGGTCGGTCGGTCGGTCGGTCGGTTATTTATGTTTATTTTTGTTAATGTGCCTGAACTTTGTTCCACAGGAGTTCTTTCACACGTCAGCAACACATGGGCTGTTACTTTTAAGACATTTAAAGATCATCGGTAGAGGCCAGGTTAGAACCCGCGACCTTGGGATCAGTAGGCCAGTGCCTAACCATCTGAGCCTACCAAGACTGACTTCACTCTCTTCTGTTTACTGTCTTTCCATATTGTAACACTTGTTTTTCACCTTTTTATATTAGGAAGCAAACAAGAAGACATTTGTTCCTCTTTCAGCCAGTTTAATACAGGGCTTTTGAATAAAACGTTTCCTGCTCAACCACTCCAGGCAACAGCTCACACAACTTGCTGTTCTTGAAGTTACTTTGTTTTGCAACAGTATTGTTGTCTGCACTGGTATCTTGTCATTTGCTAAGACAAACAGGCAACTGATTCTACAACAATGCACTTTAGTGTGTGAATGTCATTTTGAATATGAATCACAATGTGTGCTAGTGTAGTAAATATTCTGAACTTCTCCTTCCAGAACTGCAATTCATAAGATTGCAATCAAATTTGATGCTACTGGGTTGGTGCAAAATAAAACACATGAGCATAAATGTAAAGTTTTTAACACAAGGAAAATTGAACAATATTGGTGCTCTTCCAAAATTAGCACAACAAACGGAGTTTCAGGGATATCTACACCACAGTAATAAAATTGTAAAAATAACCTCACAGGTGTACAAGTGTTCACTGTTTAATCCTTGGTTACTCACATGAATAATTTTAATGTGTTTATCACATGGAGGACAGGTGTCACCCATTTTATATCCTTGCTTTAAACAAGAACTTTCAGTATTTATTTTTTAATAAAGATGGCTCTGTGGACTATAATAAACCATATTTTATGTATACACAAAAACAAAATTTGTGGAAAACACATACATAATAAAAAATCAGAGACTTATCATAAAACATGCATATTTACTCATAGTACATCTCACATATTCTGTTTGAAAAGGAGCTTAAAAGATGTTCACGTTATCAGCACTTCCTTTAGGAATATACCTGAGGATAGCCTCTCAGGTATCACCTATTGTTTTTCGAATTCCACTCATATTTCAATAACTTGCACCTCATTTCTTGTGGGATTCATTAAATACAATACGGTCATTTAGAGGCCATTCACACACACACCCTTCAAATGGCTAGAGCAAACCCATTTGCAACACTTTGTACACCATTTCCTGGTTGATTTATCTTTTGATCTTCCATAATCATAACAATGTCCTTGGGATTGCTTTCTTTGTGCACAGTCTTCCACAGCTGGTTCTTCAATATCAAGTAATTCTTGATTACAATGTCAAATCTTTGCAGCAAATGGTGAGATTTTAGACTTGCATTCAATTATGGATTTATCAGCTCCCATGATATGTTAAAAATGAAATCTGCCCTCTTTAACCCCTTGAGATATTTCTCTTTGGCTTTATAAATGCAGAGAACATTGATTACAGTTATAATTAGCAAGTTGCAGAACCAAATCATAGGTCAGCGCTGGTGTTTTCTGAAATATCATTTTTCTGACACGGATGGTTGACCAAGTCAATGCCTACCTTTGCTATATTATAAAATGTTACAATTTTCTGGCTCTCCCCGCACCCTAATTTGTTTCAGGGTCTACAGCAGCACTGTGATGCATTGTGGAAACCAACAAAACAAACTTATTTATTTTAAGATAGCATGAAGCAAGTATTTTGTCCTTATCAAAGCCAAATAAAGAGCAGATCTTCTGAAAGAAAGTGGCCACTTTGAGTTACATGATCTTCACTGATCTCGTCAAACCAACATAGCAATCTGTTGGGATCAGAGCTCCTATCAATTCTTTTCTTAGCAGCACACATGTCTGCAAATATGATGGTGGTGGTGGCGGTGGTGGTAGCGGTGGTGGTGGTGATGGTGGTGGTGGCGGTGATGATGATGATGGTGATTATTATTATTATTATTATTATTATTATTATTATTATTATTATTATTATTATTATTATTATTATTATTATTATTATTATTATTATTATTATTATTATTATTATCATCATCATCATCATCATCATCATCATCATCATCATCATCATCATCATTATTATTATTATTATTATTATTATTATTATTATTATTATTATTATTATTATTATTATTATTATTATTATTATTAATTATTTGTGATAGGGGTAGTTGTGATAAGAGTATGCTATTGATTATAAGTTGTAGTATTGCTACCTAGAAAGTATTGCAAATATTTAGATTTTTTAAAACACTCGTAACATATATCATAAGCATTGCTTAAATATACAATTTAGAGAATAAAATGTATACGGTATATCTACCAACATTTTGCAGAAACTGTAATGTAAAAGCTCGCGTGGGTGACACTTATCAGCCAAAAGCACACAGGAGAAGGAAACTTCAGTTGCACACAATAGGTATAACAGTAACCACAGGACTGAAACAGAAAAATGTTGCTGTGTATGCATTCCTTGAAAAGTACAGTTAGAGACATTAAAAATACTCCTCCAAATTTTTATCATGTAACAGTGGCCTTTTCTATTTGCCCCCGCCCATATTCCCCTCCTCTTTTGCACAATGGATTTGAGGAAGTGGTTGTAAAGCAACTGAAGGACTTACAATTTCATTACAGAAGTGCAGACATTGCTAGCAACTCTTACTAGTCGTATTTGCTCACTTGTCAAAGGCCATACATGTAAGATATCACACGAAGCTAATTTAGTTAAAAATGTAATCTAGAAATTAAAGAACCATAAAATTATTTTATATAATTTATTTATGTATAATCTTCTATTTGCGTATTAAGTATTTTGCTAAATGAATTATTCAAAATGTTCCTTTAAGTAATGTTTAACATTACTTAGTGCTAGATCAAACAAGCACATGAGCACACAAATCCCACATACCTATATTAAATGTTTAATTGAAAATATTATTGACATAATTTGGTTGGTTGAATAGTGCTTATGTTTAAACAAACAAAAGTAGATTTTAAACATATTTTATTACGCATTTACCTATGCATAAATTTATATATGTATGTATGCATATGCATAACATTTTACGCAGAAATGACCACTGGTGCTGGGCTCCTGATAGAATATGAACTATTTGTCATTTTAACCACTTTTCATAGGTGAAGGTAAACACAGGCAGAATTAAAAGTAATCTTAATGTTTATTTATTGAGTTTTTCGAACAAAATGGTTAGAGTATAATACATTTTCAGTACAATATTTCTGTGAAGCAGTGCTTTTTACAGAACTACAAAATTAAGAAATTTAAGAAGTTATTTAACCATTTTATCATCATTAGCGCATCTACATTAGTTTGGGAAACAACATCGTTTAAGATACCTAAAGCATATGATGTTATTTCTCCTATACTGTAGGAGATGGTTCAATTCGTTTAAATTAAGTTGCTTGATAGATGGCATTTGATGTCTTTCCTGTCATTAAGCTAAAGTTAGGTAGCGTTAGCACTTCAAATTTATTCAATAATTTGATTCATTCTGTAATGCGAACTATTTGTTAAAACCATGCTAAGTAACAAAAGAGAAATAAAAACACAAAATATGCAACTAATAAGTATAAATATATGATTACTATTATTTATTTATGCCAACAAACTAACTGTTGGTGTTTTTAAACACACAAGCCGTGTGTGGGCAAAGTTTGAGAATTTATTTATCCCAACAAACTTACTGTTGGTGTTTTTAAGCACACAAGCCGTGTGTGGGCAAAGTTTGAGAATTTATTTATGCCAACAAACTTACTGCTGGTGTTTTTAAACACACAAGCCGTGTGTGGGCAAAGTTTGAGATTATTTATGCCAACAAACTTACTGTTGGTGTTTTTAAACACACAAGCCGTGTGTGGGCAAAGTTTGAGATTATTTATGCCAACAAAGTTACTGTTGGTTAGAGCATCCGCCCGGAAAGCGGAAGGTCTGTGGTTCAAATCCCAGTTGTGGCATTGAATTTTTAAGTTCCAGTTCTACCTCTCAAAAATGTGATTACTAATTATACTATGAGATTAAGTTTTTGAAATTACAGTTTAAACAAACTTTATATACACTGTTTGTGAAAGTGCAATTTTTGCTGTGATTCCTAACGTGTTTGCTTAACTTTATTGCAACGTTGGAATCAACTTTATGTTAAGTAAGCTAGGTTTTACTCCATGATGTCCAAAAAAGGACCAACTTATTAACTTTAAACACAGTTTAATCAGACACCTTGCAAAACAGAAAAAGATAATGCAAGACAGAGGATACGAAAGTGAAAATGCATGAGTATAAGATATGGAAAGAATAGCCATGTACTATTAGTTTTTGTCATTAGTACAGGTATTCAGTGTATGTTTATGTTCAACAGAAACTTATTTGATTTCTGCAATTCAAATAATGTTTGAACTATGTTAGTATTTCACATTAAACAACAAAACTAATTCACCAAAATTAAATGCTCGACCATTTAGTTTCATTCAGTAAATGCTTTATAGCAATGATGTATTCTTAAGCAGCATTGGACACGTAATATTATCGTGGGGGTAAAGGGGAGGGACAACCAAAATAACTGGCGACAAATAACATTCCGAGTTGTGAAATGGAGTTCCTAGTCGTATGCCACCTCTATCACTGGGCAATGCAAAACTATGTATATCTTTTCTGCTCACTACATAGCGAAGTTCCTAGCCAAGACAATGCTTATGAGCAGTAGTGTTTGATAATACACTCCCTATGCAGGACAGCCTGTTCTAAGGGTGGGTCAAGGGGGTGTTAAGAGTGAAGGGGCAGACTAACCTATCTTATTTGTTGGTTCATGTGGGTATGATGAGCTGTAAGAAATTAAAACCAATAAAATTGTTTAAAGCCCAAGACCCCATAAAATGATCATATTTTCGACTAAATCACAGCACCAGGTGCAATTTTAATGTCATTGAGTGTACATGAACCCACGTACCTGTAAGTCTGTTCTGAGAACTAGAGTAATTAAAAAAATGTGCTAGGTGACACCTGTCACTCACGTGAGTAACCAAGGGTTAAAACAATGTGGTCCAGTAGCCTGAATTCATTGTTGTGAATAGTTTTTATCATCAGTGAATGAAGGTCTAATAGATCCACAGTTTCTGTTCTTTTCTAACAAGACATAGTTCCACATAAATTATTGTGTGAACACTCATAACTAGGGGGCAGATTAAAGTGACCTGGTCCATGATTTTAACTTACTGATGCAGGGAGCATACTGTTGTGGCACATGTTCCATGGGTACAGACTGTGGGTAAACAAATATCCCAAGATATACCGCAAAAGTGTACAATGTTTTAGATTCCAAAGAGTCATATGCAATTCAAAACGTAAAATATCTAATTTAGTGGACTTTTTAAGTAGTTAAATTTCCTAAAGAATAACTTTTGCATTTATCCAATATCATAACCTCCATAGAAACATCTGAGTTATACATGCCAAGTAAGTATAGTGGAAGAAGTATGTGAAAAAATTATGGAAATCAAAGCTAGAGAAGTTAGGGAACATGTGCATGATAATCCCCAGAATATGTTAGAAAAAAGCACTAGCTTTTCAATAATATGTACTATGCTCCAAAAAGTAACTAAGCCTACTACATCAAAAGGTATAAAAAATATATCAGACATTTATATAATGTTTTATTTGCATGCACCTGTTATCTCTTGTGATGTCAAAAGGAGTTTCTAACAATACAACTTTTGTTTAAGAGGCATTTGATAACCTCTGCATGTACAGTATTGTCCACTGCAATGAACAGACTATGTCTTTACATATACATAAATCGTATTGTTCTTTAATGAAATAAAACATTAACAGTCATCTTGTACAGCATAGTATTCGCATTCTTTTGATGTGAGTACAACCTGTACAAGCCTTGCAGACATATGCCTGGTGTTTACATCTGGACTCACCCTCTCTCCTTCAACATACACAGTTTATAGTACAAGGTAAGGCAACCTCACAAAAACCGGTGATGCTGATTTGCCCCTTACTCGTAACAGTCGATACTGGAATTCTGAAAATCCACATCATATACAAGGAAGTTCCTCATTATGATGGAAAGTTGAAGTTTGCTGTTTTGTTGGCACAACACATCTAACTGGATGACATATACAGCATCGTTTATAAGGTAATATTATATACATGTTCTAAGAAGTAGAGTTTAGATATGCGGTGAGCCAGCTCCTGCCTCCCCAGCCACCACTAGCAAAATACTGCACAAGCGGCAATCTAATAATTTTAAGGCCCTGTTCCAGGGATATCAATTTTGGATTAATGAATTTACGTTCTTGTAGTTTAGATAATCATCTACAGTAGTTTATTTATTTATATTCTAGCTTTCTTAAAGTGTGGCATTTATGAGTGTTATTCAAGGAAGCTCTTCAGTTCGTTGCACAAAACAAAGTGAACATTTTGAATCATTGATTTATATGCTGCCACATTCCATCTTAGAATTTAAAGTAAACTATTTGATAAGCTTATGACACCAGACAAATTGTCTACTAAAACTAACGTTCTAGTTTCAAGTAAATTGTAATCTTTGGTCTTGATATGCTACACTTTTATATATTTTGATAGAACAACGAAGTAGAAAAATGTGCCACTGTGACTTCCATTTGTAAAGGAAAGATGCAATATAAGAAAATATTTGTTTAAATTATACATTTGAAAAACTGCTGTTGCTTCCAATATTATAATTCATGTGTATAAAATTATTCAATGAAGAGATGCTATTTTTTATATAAGAGTAAATATATATAGTAAATTATTATTTATTTATGCCAAGAAGCTTACTGCTGGTGTTTTTAAACACACAAGCCGTGTGTGGGCAATGTTTAAGAGGTTGAATCAGAAACTGAAAAATTCAATGCCATAGCCGGGATTTGAACAACAGATCTTCCGCATCGAGTGGCTGCTCTAACCATTAAGCTACCATGGCCAACTTGCCGTACTTGTATTATTTATTGTAAGTTGCCCTTGGGGTATTTATCTCTAATGTGAGATTCCCTTGTGGTTAACCGGGAAAAAGTACAAATCAGCTGGGAAATTTAATGTCATACTGACAAGTTGGCCATGGTAGCTTAGTGGTTAGAGCAGCTGCTCGATGCGGAAGATCCGTGGTTCAAATCCCGGCTATGGCATTGAATTTTTCAGTTTCTGATTCAACCTCTTAAACATTGCCCACACACGGCTTGTGTGTTTAAAAACACCAGCAGTAAGCTTCTTGGCATAAATAAATAATAATTACCATCTAAAGGTTACTTAAACCCAGGACATAAAGTGCTTACAATTGTAAGTCACCCTTGGGGCATTTATCTCTGATGTGAGATTCCCTCGTGGTTAACCGGGAAAAAGTACGAATCAGCTGGGGAATTTAATGTTGTACTGGCAAGTTGGCCATGGTAGCTTAATGGTTAGAGCAGCCGCTCAAAGCGGAAGATTTGTGGTTCAAATCCCGGCTATGGCATTGAATTTTTCAGTTTCTGATTCAACCTCTTATATATAGTAAATGTTTGTAATGCACATATGCATATTCAAAATGTTTTCTGCACAGATCCATATGGATGCAATGTAGAAAGAAGTAGATATATAAAAAGTAGAGAAAACAGAAAGCAAAGGTACTGATGGAGAAAAGACCACATTCTTGCTTTTAGGTGCCTCTTCATTAGAATGTTCAGTAACTGATAATATTTTGCTGTTTAGCTTGTTTGTGTTATTCAAATGAATGTAACCATGTGCATGTAAGATTTCACAATGAACGATGAATACTTTTAACACCCAGTGGAATACAAATAGTACAGGCCAAGAAAAATATACTTATGTCTTCTGTTACTAAGCAAAAAGCATCAAGTAGAGACCATTATTACCTGTGGCTCTATTTACTTCAAGTAGTTCATTCATGAAGCATGAATAATGCTTTAGAAAATTGTTGAGAAAACTTATGCTAATAAAAAAATTACTTTTTATTTGCTTTAAGGATGACAAAAACATTAAAAAAGTTATTCAATTTTTGCCTGATGCAGAATGGTCCAAACAGTTGAAAATTCCTTTCCCCACACCTCAGTCATTTGATGTGTATAAAATACACAATTTATCAAAGGTAACCTGTGATGAAGAACTAAAAGAATTCAGTCCCAGTATAAAAAGAGGAAAAATATAAAATGTTGTTAAGAATAGGCCTCACTGAGGAGAATGTTAAGAGATGTAATTATTTTGATAAACTGATATTAAAAATTAATCTAATGGTATATATCATGTTTTATATAATGTGATCTTAAATGCACAAATATAAATTATACAAAACTATGCATTTTTAAAATGTTTTTTATTTCAGAACCTGTATAGTTTTTAGCATACTAATGATGAACTACAACAAAGAAAATGAACAAAGAAGAAACTTTTAGAGTAAGCATTTGTAGACTAGGTATTATAATTTTATGTGCATAAATAATACATATTATATGAACAGTCAACATCATAATAATGTTGCTGAGATGTACTCGCTCTCCTCGTATAATTTTATACAAAATTGTGTTTCTCTGCCATTAATTTTATTGGAGGATAAGTGTTTCCTTCATTTCCTGGCCATACCTCAGAATTACCTAGAATCAAAACTCAGCTAAATTCCACTGCAGTAACTGCTAATCCACTTTCATATACTGTGTCTTCTTAAAGATGGGGCAAATGTATCAGCTCCCTTGAATATGTCTAAGTAATGGCCAGGTGTAACCATTCAGCATTTCCAAATGCTGAGAGATATTGAGGAATTGCCTCTGCAGCAGAGATTCAGTGGTTGTCCACCACGAAGTTCATCTGTCGCAGTGAACTTGCAGCCAAGAAGATATCCTTAGGTTTTCCTTCACACTTTTCTGATTTAAAAATAAAAGTTTTATTATTATTGCAAAATCTAATGCACCAACTTTAAATAAAATGGAATATAAAAAAGAGAAAAAGAAAATAAATGAAGGAAAGACAGAAAAAAAGGGAGAAAAAGACAGAATTTACAAGGTTTCTTTCCAAAGCTATATCTGCAATCACATCTGCAATTTTTTGAGTAAAAGTACATAGAAAATAATGAGATATGTGCCTGGATATTCTATCCCATAGGCTCTGGTTTAGTAAAATGAATAAATATTGTATATAGACTCAACCATGAGTTACCCTATGCACACATGAATATAATCTGATGCTCACATTATCTAGCAAGGAATGGAAACAAAACATGCAAACAATTACTACATATATTATCTTTTACATACTTTGACTCAGTATGCCATTAAATTGCTTTTTTTTCCAATTCTAGTAAGTAAAACCAAATTGCAGTGTTCAATCCCATTATTCTGTTACATAACTATCACATACCTAGCATTCTTCTCCCTTAACATATCTTTTTATGCACTCAATCTGAAAACCATACTGGCTCTTCAACTTCCTAAGCAGCTGTTGACAAGAACAACTACACACCCTCCTCTTGCTTTGACTCACAGTTTAGGAATTGTTAGGCTGATTGACTCTCTCCCCATCCATTCCCTCAGATACAGCCATGGACAAAAAAAAATGAGTAATCTCCAGATTTTAAGTCTTGAGTATAGAGCTTTGTGTATCTTCGTAAAAGCTGTGTTCACAATGCACACGAAGGAACTGTATAACGGTCTGCAACTTATAGTGCAATGGTTAACTTATGAGTACTGAAAAGAAAACACAGAACAACATTACAATAGCTGAAAGGTTAAGCAGGCATTGCTTCCACTCATAATTTTGTAGGTTCAAATCCTGCATCACTTGTCATTTTGTTATGTTTGTTAATTTTATGACCAGATATGAGTCATTCCATGTCAAATCGCACAAAATATGGCAAAAAATGACCTTAATCTCTCAGATATTCTTGAATTTTTCTTTTTTTGTGTTTTGGAACAAAATATATTTCTTCATTTTATAAAAAAAATTTATTTTGGCACATATTAATTTTTGAAATGTCCCAAAAATTGTGCACTCCTCACTCTTCAATCAATCATACCTTCGATTGTAATGAAGCAAATTACTTGATGTTTGGCTCAAATTAAAGAAAAATCACAGTATTTTGTGAGGTATTTATTGGAAAATTTTATTCATTATTATTAATATTATACTTTATACAATTAAAGTTTTAAAGTTAGATAATAACATAAACTCGACCATTTAAAACTCTGGAAAAAAAACTAAAAATACAACGAAGTTTATTCAATATTCTCAGAAAAAATCAGAATGGAGTCTTTAATAGTTCAGTTGTAATCAGGGCCGTATTTATGTAAGGGCAAACCGGGCAACTGTCCAGGGCGGCACATTTTAGGGGGCGGCAAAATTACTGAAAAGCTGCACAAAAAATAAAAATAAATAAATAAATAAAAAAGCATAGACATGAAACATCAAGTTCATTTAAATTTTCCCCCTTGCAGAGGAATATTAATCGATGCATGTTGCCTATATGCTGATTAGTTTGCATGCTATGAGCACGTAGTGGAGACAAAGCGAAACGCATTCCAATAGTGAGAATCGATTAACACACACAAAATCTTGTAAGATCAAGAAGTGTGTGCTGTTATTCATTAACATTAATTTTCTGTATATTGTTAGCTGAGGTAATGAACAGGAATTATTGTTATTGTAATTATATGGAGTTCTTTTATATTTAATGAGCCGACATTCCGGCAAAATGAAGTAGTAGGTTATGTTTGAATCTTTTAAGTTTTTCAACTGTTTTATCACATTTTCTTTTGTTTTCTCAGTTTCAGTGTCGATTGTCACTGAATAAAATGACAGAAAGAAAGAGACTTAGTAGGGCTCAGTATCGTTCATTCCAACTGCTCAAATGAGAGATAACTTTCTGCTCTAAGACGCATAATTATTAAGAACATCACAAGTGAAGGATTATCTTAGTTATCTTGGTGTTCTTGGAATTGAATCTGATTTAACAGTGAAAATGGATTATGACGAACTTATAAACTTGTTTGCAAATGACAGGTCAAGGAGGAAGCCTCTTGTTATTTAAACAGTATATGTTTTGACATCTAATATGGGGTGATGCTCTTTAGTGTAAGTTCTTTCCATAAAGATGTTTCTACATACATTTTAATAAACTGACTTATGGTGTTTGCCACTCATACTTAAATATCCAAATCACTGAAACCATTGTCTATGTTGTGAAAATTTGAGTAATATATGTATTACAAGTTGGGGGGGGGGGGGGGGAGGGGGGCAGCAAATTTTTTTTTTTTTTTTTTTGTTGCCCAGGGGCGTCAGAGGTCCTAAACGTGGGCCTGGTTGTAATTAACTTACTTGCAAATCAGTACAGCGGACTCGCATGGCAGCGGTGACGGCTACCGTAACCTCACACAATTATCACTTTCCATTACGGCAATTGTCCACTGCTTGAGGTTCCATGAATGTTACAACAGTACAGTAAGGAGAACACTCCTGACACTGTTATATGTACACTATTAGCATCTTTAAAATGTTCTTAAAATAATATATGCATTTTAAACTAATGTTTCCATACAACACACAACTTTACCTCCTTCTTTGAAAGAAAATTGTTTCACTAAAGCTTCAGTTTTTGACAAAGGAATGAAGGAGTGTAATTTTAAAGCACAGCTGGACCCATCATTCTTGGCCCCTGACCTTGACTGGAAGTCCTGTTGGCGAATCCATAGCTTTTGCCTCTTTCATCAGCTCATATTGTATAATTCTGCAAATGAAACCATGCACATGGGGAGGGAGGAGGAAGGTAGTGATGTCTGCATGATCTGAGACAGTCCTTGCTAATTCACAGGTGCTTTTTAGTGCAGCATGCAGTTGAAGACATACATCTTTGCAATAAAGAGTGAATATAGTGAATTTGTGAGACATTGATCATAGCGTAAATCAATTATGCCACCTGTACATTCTAAATTAGGGACCAAAACATTACACAGTCAGAGTAGAGAAATTATTTCAAATGTATGGATGTACATGAAGGAAGAAGCTAAAAGCAAAGAACTGCTTACATCAGAAGATTTTTTCAAAAAAATTCAGAAGTTCTAAAGCATGTATCAGAAAGAAGGTACATTGTGGAGACATTTTTCTGCATGGACTGTACTGCCTTAGTAAGAAGAAGTTATCTTAGTAGCATAGCTGACGCAGCAATTTGCATGCTGTCTGCAGTCACCTGGCTTGTTACTGGCTTTTAAGGGGCCAAGAACGACGAATCCAGCTGTATGGATCACTACTTCATGTCGTCCGTGAGCACTTGCAGGCCTCCAGAAAAAAAAATTTTAGCAAATGCACTAATGCAAGTTCCATAGTTTTCAACATCTTATTTTATAGATAAAAGGTCAGGGAATACGTGTGTATTTTTTTTTAGATTTTTAACACATCGATTAAAATTCTATTTTTGGTTTTACAAAATATACCATCAAAAAACAGTCCAAAATTTGTGTGTAATAATGAGTGGTCAAAAGTTGTTAAGTGTTGTATTTACCCTTTCCAGTGCGCCAAACCCCAACTCTCAACTCTATATGGCCTTAGAGTAACAAGTGATTTTATATTACGGTGCGCGTAGAAATTGCTTAGTTTCTAATAGCCATAACTAAGCAAGTAATTTAAAAATACAGAAATAAAAAATATGGGTCTCCTTATTTGATGCCTATTATTCATAAAAGAATTTTGAACCTCCTACGAAAAAGTTGTGTTTTACGGGTGTGCGATTTGATGTGAATTGACCCATATGTAGAATATAATATTGCATTAATATAACTTAGAATAGCATTAATATAACTTTGAAGTTATGGGCTTATCTATACACACAAAAATATTAATTATTATACTAACACCCCTGTTAAATAAATACAAATCTGATGTGCTGCACTCACATGACTTTCTCTACTTTTGTACTAAACATTCTTACAAACTCTTACTCTTATATCTTCATGTTAGTTGAGATAAGCATTTGCAGAAATTATCTTATTGCTTATTTCCTTGTAGGTGCAAGGGGAATATGGGAATACAGTAGGCTTTGAGCCATAGTCAAATCTTTTAAAGCTTTCAAATTCTGTTCTCTTTGCAAAAATGAACAAAGATGTTGCATTTAACAAAAGTTAAGTTTTCTGAAACTGACACAAATAACAACGAATATCTCCCAAATGGTTCACTCTACCAAAAAATTTATTTGGACATAAATTGTGTGTTTTAGCAAGATCTACAGGGGTAGATCTCCACAGGGGTCCCCATCTAGGGGACATGTGTATGGCGACCACAAGGTACCCAAGCTGAGCAGAACATTACATACTTCCACTTACTGGTGTTATGCTCGTCACTGTTTCTTTTCTATCTGACCTTACCTTGGTCATCTCTTGTTCCCTTCCGACCCCAACGCTATTAGGAGGGCTAGGGAGTCTTTATTTTTCCAGCCTTTCCACTTCTCTAATTTCTCTATAACCTCTTAACCCCAAACATGCTGACCTGTCATGGCATGTAATGGGTCCTCTGATTGGTAATCAGAGGATATGGTCTATGAATTTATTTTGAGAGACCCGTAAATCAACAACATGTGTGGTCCCCCAGACACTCTGGGGGTTGTAAGAGAGTGATGCCACTGCCAAAATGTAAAAATATAGTGCTCTCTAAAAAGCGGTTACTTTTACTGCTATATAGCTCTCCAATATAAATTATGAAATATGACTCGGGGGTAAAATATTCTGGAGTTAAAATAGTCCCCCATTCGAATCTCCAGGTGGGGACTACTTCTCAAGAACACAAACATTATATTAATAGAAGATCTAACATCAGAATTCTCTAATGGAATGCAGGTGGTCTCACACAAGCAAAAAGAATAGAGTTCAATAAAATTGTATTTGACAATAACATAAATATATTTTTCGTTCAAGAAGCAAATCTGACAAATGATCAACTTAAATACTTATATTTTACTGGATTTTTACTAAACCTACTACCCAAAAATATACAGATAAGTAGTGGAATATTAGTTGGAGTCAAAAAGAATATTAAATCCTCCTTTCAAGTTGTTAAAAAAATTAGATAACACAGATAAATCTGAATTAATAAAGCTAAATTTTTGGGATAACAAAACACATCTACATTTATACAACATTTACAATCCTCCCAGGAGTGAACCAGATCTCTCACTTATTGACCAATTAAATAAAACAATCATAATTGGGGATTTCAATACCCATTCCAAAAGATGGGGTTATGAAAAAGTCAATTCTACATGGAAGATAACAGAAGAATTTTTGAATACCACAACCTTTGAACTGATTTATAATAAAGAATATCCCACAACCTTCATACATTACTTTGGAGGAAGCAGTAACACAGACCTCTTGTTAGCTACCACAGATATTGTTTTGAAGATTAAAAAACAAATTATAGAAGACCCAAGTTCTGGCCACAGACTAGAAATTACCAATATAAAACTAGATAATACAAATGTTAGTCAATATCACATGAATCTGTATTGGAACTATAAAAAGGAGATTAGAATGAATGTAAAACTGAACTGGAAAATAAATTTAAAGAACAAACAAACTCACAGCTGCATGACCAACTAGATCACATGAACAAAAACTTCTGTAAAGCCATCCCAGAGACTGCAAAAAAACATATTCCTCATGGAAGAATAAAAGATTTCAAACCTTTTTGGAACCCCCAGTTAGAAGAACTGTAAAAGCAAAGTGATATAGCTAGAAATACTGCTAAACAAACAAAAAACATATCGGATACACAAATATGGCAAAAGAACAGTGCCTCACTAAAAAAAGAAATTAATACAGCTAAAAAGAATCACTTTAATAATTTCTTTAAAAATGGATTATTGAACAGATGGTAATAAAGCCCATAAGTTCATAAAAAAAATCAAGGACAGGAAAGAAAAAAACAACATACCTATCATACACAACAATAAAATATTAACAAATGATGCAGTCATAGACGAAACCTTCAATAAATATTATGCTAATTCATATATAAAGTAACAAAAAATAATAAAAAGGAACACAAACAATTTAAGAAAGATATGAAACAAAAAAAGAATGTGATTCTAACACTCAACACAATATCTTTTTTCAAGATTTTAATATGCAGGAACAGGTCATTGCAATTAATAATCTCAAAAACAAAATGCCTCCTAGACCAGATCACATGCATCCAGAGCTCATAAAAAACGGAAAACCAGCAAAACAACAACCACTAAAACTCTACAATCTATGCCGGAAAACCACTCTACCTGTCGAATGGTGAAAAGCAATAATTTTCCCACTCTTAAAGCAAGATAAAATACCATCACAAATTAAAAAAAAAAAAATCTGATGTGTTGCACTCACATGACTTTCTCTACTCTTGTATTAACCATTCGTACAAACTCCTATTCCTATATCTCCTTCGTGTTACTTGAGATAAACATTTGTACGAATTATCTTATTGCCTATTTCCTTGTAGGTGCAAGGGGAATACTAGGCTTTGAGCGATAGTCAAATCTTTTAAAGCTTTGAGATCCTGTTCTCTTTGCTCACTTAACACATAAAAAAATGAACGATGTTCCATTTCACCAAACTTTTAAGTTTTCCGAAATTGGCACAAATAACAAGCAATATCTCCAAAATGGTTCACTCTACAAAAAAATGTATTCAGACATAAATTGTGTGGTTTAGCAAGATCTATATTTTTTGTACAGTAAGATTTTGTCTCTCTTATGGTTTACGAGTTATTCAAAAGTCTCCAGAGTAAAAAGAACTACATAGGTTATAGCCAGAAAATTCAAAATACAAGTTTCATTTGTCATACAAATATCTTAAACATATGGCATTTTAATCAAAATCGTTAGAGCCATTTTCAAGAAAATAAAAATTTTTGAAAAATTTTCCATGTAAAGGGTAGTTTAGGGTGGGGCTGTTTTCTTAAAAATCTTTGTGTTGCATCCTTGAAAGACATTAAACTTAAATACCAACTTTGGTTTTTAACCGACTTTTCGTTTTTGAGTTATTCTGTCCCCAGACTGACAGACTGACAGATTGATGGACAGACAGACAGACAGACAGACAGACAGACAGACAGACAGACACACACACACACACACACACACATGGACCTTTTTCTAAAAGCGCTTTTTTTGCATTCAGGAGGTCTCAAAACATTTATTTCCGGTGAAATCTCGACATCAAATTTTTGGGTGGAATACAATACTTCCTCTACTTACCAGTAAAGAAAGTAATTATAGGCCAATAGCTCTTACTAGCATAATAGCAAAAGTGATGGTGTCAAACAGGTTAAATTGGTTTCTAGAATCACAAAATCTAATTTCCCCAGGCCAAGCCAGATTCAGAGAGCTCCACTCTACAAATGAACAAGGTTACTTCTCAGTCAAGAAATCAAGGACTCTGTCATTAGAAAAGAAGATAATGTGTCAGTTTTTATTGATTTCTGAAGTGCATATGCAGAACAAAACTGCTAAAGAAAGAAAAAAAGAAATAGGGATACAAGGCCCAATATTTTCATGGCTATGTCATTTCCTAACTCAATGCTTTATTGCTCCTAGATATGTAAGGAATATATCGAAATATAAACAAGTACACCGTGACTTACCAGAAGACACAGTGCTCAGCAAAACACTTTTTAATATATATATTAACAATCTACCACATGAGATACAAGAATCAGGCGTGAAGTGTGCACTGTTTCTGATGACTTAGTAATGTGGACTTCAAAACCAAAAAACAAAAGCACAGAACTAGAAAAAACCATGCAACAATACTTAACCAACACACAAAAGTGGAGCAAAGAAAATTTAATGCCTGTTAATATAACAATATCAAACTCTTTTAACCAAGGAAAAAACCATTAAAAATAAAACTAAATTTTGAGGGTCAACAATTACCAGAAGCAAAGGAAGCAAAGTATTTGGGAGTTATATTTGATACTAAACTTACATACACCAAACAAGTAGAAAATATAATACAAAGAGTAGAAAGGCACCTTTCACTGTTAAAATGTCTAACAGGAATGAAGTGGGGATGTTCCAGAGCAACTCTTAACGCGACATACAATGTACTTGTATATATAAAGTCATTACTTACTTAGGTACTACAGCGAAGTTCTTCTAACAGCAAATGCAAAAAAAATTTCAAATCTTTCAAAGCCAAAGTCTAAGACTAATTACAGATGCTATCAAACCCAGCTATGGAAATAATAACCAAACAATACCCCATAGAATATGAAATAGAAAAAACAGCTCTTATTCAACACGAAAAGTTGATCAGACTCCCATTCAATATATGGAACAAGAGAAATTTTACACATACACTAAAGACTCAGGAGAGCTTTCTTTCCAAAATTCAAGACATCAAGAAGAATGTAGACCTTCCTAATTTAATGGAAAGCTTCATACATAAAGTCAATCCAACACAAACATTCGACATCACATATTATTTACACCTGACAGAAGAAATTAAGAAAAGTTGTACTCCAACTAGTGTTCTAAAATTATTGACATTAGAGACAATCCATACTAGATTTCTGGAACATGAATAGCTTCATATTTATACTGATGGACCACTAATATCAAACCAAGATGGAACAGGAGCTGGAGTCACATGTCACCTCTTTTCCTATTACAAGTCTTTAAGTTATGGAATTACTAACCTTGATGGAGAAATTGAAGCAATTCGAATGGCCCTACAAAATCTTTTGTACAGAACTTCACATTTTCATCAAGCAGTTATTCTCTCAGATTCCAGGGTGGCAATTAGAGCAATTACTTCCAAGTTGTCACCAAAAAACCAAACAATTATAGAGTGTTGAAAAATCCTTACCCATCTAACAGCACTTCAAAAACACCTGTCTTCCAATGAATACCAGCTCACTGTGGACTGAGTGGTAATGACAAAGCTGATTTCCTTGCAAAAAAGGCTACCAGCAGTGTACAGAAATCTATAGTTAATCTGCCATTTATGCAACTAAAAGTTTAGTCAACTCTGAATTCAAAAAAATTTTGCAAAATATTACTATGAAAAATCAAAAAATAAAAGATGGAAACTACCAAACATTCAAACAATAATTCCTGAGTATCCTCGAAGAAACGGCAGTTGCAACCTTCAGGTTGATTATCGGACATGATTGTCTCAAAAGAAACATTTGAGCAGAATTGGGATATATTCTTCACCACTCTGTCCTCTGTGGTCTGCAAGAGGAAATGAACCAAGACCAGGTTCAATATGCCTGACCACTCTAGTCTCATATCCATCAGTGAAAAATATTGGAGAGCTAGATGACTAATGACTTCATTGTCAGAAATCCAGCATTAGCCAACAACATTTTTTGCGTAGTAAGATTTTGTCCATCTCTTATGGTTTACAAGTTATTCAAAAGTCATCCAGAGTAAACAGAACTACATAGGCTATAGCCAGAAAATTCAAAATATACATTTCATTTATCATAAAAATAACTTAAACATATCTGATTTTAATCAAAATTGTTTGAGCCATTTTCAAGAAAATCAAAATTTTTCAAAAATATGCCATGTAAAGGGTAGTTTAGGCTGAAGCAATTTTCTTCAAAATCTTTGCGTCGCATCCTTGAAAGACATTAAACATAAGTACCAACTTTGGTTTTTAAGAACTTTTTTTTGAGTTATGCTGTCCACAGCCTGACGCACACACACACACACACACACACACACACACACACACACACACACACACACACACACACACACACACACACTCACACACATAGACCTTTTTCTAAAAATGCTTTTTTGATTCAGGGGGCCTCAAAACATATTTCTGGTGAAATCTTGACATCATATTTTTGGGTTAAATGCAATGCTTTTTCTACTCTACTATACGTAGTAGACAAAGTAAAAAATATATGTAAATAAACTATTGTCTTTAAAAAAAAACCACAAAAAAATAAATATAATTAATATCAGCACATATAACTTCCCTCAACCTTTGGAGCATAGACATAATTAAATGACTGCAGTAATGTGGACAACAAGCTACAATGTACCAAGCTTCTTGAATTTGTGCACAGAGGCCATACTTTGTTCTTCACCCAGCTACAGGAAAATTGGAGCATAGCTCCCTTTTCACCTCAGTCCACACATTCTCAATAGGGTTTAAATCCAGTGAACAGGGAGGCCAGTCTACCACTCTGGTCTACCACCTTGATATCGTGATGAAATTGTGAAGCCATGTATCGGATGATAGACAATCTAAAAAAAACTAAACCCCGGCGCGACAGCCCACGGGGGGCCAAGACCTACCACCCAGCCGCTGCGTCCCCCACCTCTGCCCACTACAGGCGTCATTGTTGAGGTGCAGTACTGGAGGGTGGAACGTGGTCAGCGCCCCGAGCCCTCCCGACCAGTTATGCGGTCTTCTAGACCTGGGGCCGCTACTTCTCCATCAAGTAGCTCCTCAATTGGTCCCTCCGGGACCTAACGAGGCTGAGTGCACCGTGCCAGAGGGGATAAAATCCCCATGCTGGTACCGGGGATCAAACCCGGGTCCTCCGCGCCAGAGGCAAGCGCGCTACCAACTGCGCTACATGATAGACAATCACCTTTCCTTAATGTGTAGAGGAAAATGTCACCTTGTCTGAGAATATCACGTTATTGCAATTGCAGTTGGCATTTTCCTCTGTAAGCACAAGGCGAAAAAATCTGTCAGATGTTTTCTAGCTGCTATTTGCATATTAAATCCTGCATCATTTACATGTCACAGAACTGTTCGAGCTGACCCAGGGAAGCAGTTTGGAAAGGGTTCCTCTCTGCTTCTACAATTAAAGCTGCATCAGTTTTTGGAGTTGACACGTGTCTTCTTCCTGAACCAGGACGATAGTGCTTAATCTTTTCCCTGTATAATCTCACCCACCTCTGCACTGTGGATGCAGGAACTCCAATACAAGCTGCAGCTTCACGAGCAGAGAAACCTCCTACTTGACTACTGCAAGGAGCGACTTCCTTGTGCCTATGCCTTGTGTGCACATTCTGCCATTGTCAAGCATGGTATGATTCATTGAGAGAGAACTGTACCTGCCTGATGTGTTTGCGCACCATTTGAACCACCACAAGCTTTCATCTGCAGTACATTTTTTCCTTAGAATAAACCGTCCAAGAAGCATCATAACAACTATCATATTATTAATTTTAATGAATGTCATGTAGGAAATATATTTAAAATAACTAGCGCTATGCGTTGTTTCAACATCCATAAGAGAAGGAAAAAAAATTGCTACATGTGAGAAGTGAACCTGCAACCCTCACCACAGGAGTAGGCTATGTTTTATTACAGTGCTACAGTGAACACACATGGTAGGTGGCAGGTTTAGTAATGCCGTACAATCCTAACTCTATCCTGCTTTGTGTTGTTAACATTTGTAGTTAATATTGATAGTTTTTAGTTTGAGAAGCTAAAGCTATGTAGGTATTTGGTTATGATTATTGATCATATGGCTTATTAATATTCAGATTTAGAACTTGTGACAACCAGTTGCTGCTGCCACATAACTGTATAGCAGATGATGTAAACAAAACACTGTGCTGAGTAGGACTTCCGTGAATTTGGCGCTCCAGATATGACTCATATTTTTGTACACGGGCGTACAGCTGGATTCAGCGTTCTTGGCCCCCTGAAGGAAATAAATGTAAAGCTTGAAAGCGAGTTACTTACCAAGCCAGGTGACTGCTGACAGCAAGCGAATTGGTGCGTAAGCGTCATATGCTACTCACATAACGTTCTACTTCGTAAAGTAGTATGTACAGTCCATGCAGAAAAAATGTCTATACAATGTGCCTAGCTTAATTAGCTGTGCAAATGTGTTCGTATTAGAGCAATTCCGCGAATATGTCATACCGAGTGTTAAAATTTTAAATTAATGTTTCACTTTTTTTACTGAGGAAAGATGGTGCTAGATACTCCAAAGTATCTTATGAAGTGAAAAGTAAATGTTCTTAACGTGAATATGCGTTCAAATTTCACTTCTTACTCATATATTTCCAAAACACTAAAAATAAGCGCGAATAACGGTGATATTCATATCAACATTTCAGGAGCTGTGTACAACTGTTTTAATTTTTTGTTCTGTACATCACACAATGACTCTTCGTCTTCGAAACGTGTATATGGCTAATAATTTTCGACATTTATAAATAATCCTTAGAGCCTATTTAATTATTACTGTGTGTCAATGTCAGTTAGTCACGGTAAATAAGGATAAAGTCCTCTGGAGGGAAAAGTAATAGACTGAAATAAATATCCTTTTTGATTCTGCGTCATTACAATATAACAAATAAAAAAGTATCAGAAAGTTTTCCTCTATAGTCATTAGTTTTCCCACAAAACACGTGACCAACGGACAGTTAATGCGGGCACCCACCCCGTGGTCATCATACGCGTACAGTTGCTTCTGAGACTTCAGTCAGGATAGACGTATCAGTCTGTTTCTGACTCCATGACTAAAACACCAGCCCAAAGACAATGTGAATACAAACAAGTCTGGAGGAGCAAGGCAGTTATGCACAATGGAAGGAAAAAATAAAAGTGACTATGAGGAAAGGAAGAGAAATACTGAAACAAACAAAACAAGGAAGAGAACACCTCATAGCTGAATATAGGAGATATAAGCAGGCACAGCGGGCAAGACAGAAGATAAGAGACCAAGAAGGGATTGATAAGGATACTCCATCAACATCAATCGCTTTCAAAAGCAAACGGTATTTCGGAAAGAGCAGAAAACGTGTTGAGGAAGCATTGCCGCAATCTCTACGTAAAAGAAAAGAAATGATTCGTAAGTTCGCAGTTGAAGAGGGATTACATGTTGTAAAACCAAAGCATTCTGTCCCGGTATCAGGAAAACAACTATCAGAGGAACTTAAAAGTGCAATCAAGTTCTATCAGGATGATTCAATATCTTACCAAGCTCCTGGAAGAGATGATTTTATTGAAATCCATGTTCAGGGAGAAACAAAAGAAGTTCGCATTAGGTATCTAGTGGTAACATTAAAAGAAGCACATGCACTCTTTCTACAAGACCGAGTAGAAATGTCCGTGGGGTCAACAAAATTCGCTGAATTACGCCCCGCTCACGTGCGTCTTCAAAGTCAGTTCCCACATAATGTGTGCACATGCATTATACATGAAAACACGAAGTTTCTTCTCAAAGCATTGTGTAAAAATCACGTACTCACTGAGACTGAATTTCGTAAGTTCATAGCACAAGTGGTTTGTGATCAGAAATCGAGTGAATGTGTGCAGGGAGGATGCTCCAAGTGCCCGGGATTGAGTGGAGCAGACATTTGGGATATACTTGCTAATTCTCCGTGCGAATGGAAGCTGTGGAGTTCACGTAATGGAAGAATGGAAATAGAAGTTAAAAATGGGTCTGTAAAAGACTGCATTGAAGAACTGACCAATTGCCTGCCACGTTTCCTAAATCACCTTTATGTTTAAAAAAAAAAAAAAAAAAAAAAAAAAAAAAAAAAAAAAAAAAAAAAAAAAAAAAAAAAAAAAAGCAATCCGAGGTCTTTAAGAAGGCTTGGGAAAATGTTGCAATTAGTGAAGCTGTGATACAGATCGACTTCTTTGAGAACTACACATGCAAGGAGCTGCCCACTGGAACAATACACAGATCTCAATATTTACTGCTGTTGCCTGGTATAGGAAAGAAGATATTGGTGAAATTCAGAAACAATCTTTTGCTTTGGTGTCTGATTATGTATCGCATGACAAATATGAAGTTGATATTTGCTTAAGGAATATGTTTTCGGAAATATTGGATATTGTTCCGAATCTTGAACTTGTGAAAGTGTTTTCTGATGGAGCTGCTTGTCATTTTAAGCAGAAATACACATTGAGCCATGTGACATATCTTTCCGAAGTATTTGGAATCCAAATTGAATGGCACTTCTTCGAATCCTATCACGGAAAGGGGGCAGTAGATGCGATTGGAGGTCAAGTGAAGAGCATGGCAAGGGCAGCTGCGAAAGCAGGAAGCAGGATTCACAGTGCTGAAGAATTTGTTAATACAGTTAGAGAGAAAACCAAAATATATGTTCTTGAAGTTTCTCTGCCTGAAATTGAAGAAGCAAAAGAATTTCTCGACAAAAGATTTGAACATATTTCACCTATGCCTTCCACTCAGCGGGTTCATTATGTGAAAGTATTAGGTTTAAATGTTGTGGAATATGCTTTTCTTTCATGTGCGGAAAGTGTCACAATGATGCACAACTTTCGGAAATAAAAACAGTGTAGTGATATACGCGTGTACTACGGGGCTACTGCATCTAGCGTTCCTGCACTACAAGGAGTCCAATCAAGTACTAGTGCAGCTACAGGTATGTGCTATGTGCTGTGTGCTCTCATGTGTCGTCTTTGTTATGGTTTTGAGTCAGCTTTTTATACTTGCAATGACGTAACTGTGATAAGAAATGAGAGCTGTCAACATATGTTTATTCTGTTTATGTTGCATGACTTTAATGCTTCTCCAAAGGATATGATTCTTCTCAAAATGATAAATGCAATTACATACCTGTATGTATTACATGTATGTAACGTATAATACGTATCACTATGATTTACCATATGTTATACCATGTAAAACAAAGACAAGGTATTACAATTTTCGCAAATGTCAGTTAGTCACAAACTCATGTCACTTAGTCACGCTGGCCTTTTGAATAAATATCTCCAGATGAGAATAACATGCCAAACCTTTTTTCAGGTCACTTGAAAGCTTAGAAGTTCCTCCCTCAAGTGATTTTTCAGAACAAATCAAATAAGAAAGCTTTCAGAGAAAACGGAGGACCTGCAGTTGACAAAAATGTCAGTTAGTCACGAAACGTTTAGCGCTCATTATTAAATAATTGTTTCACTTTTTAAGGTTTTTATATTTCCTATCACAACCACCAATGTATTCTCTGTCATCGTATGTCGTTAAAATAACATTTTTACACCTATATTGACCATTAGACAGACATTTTAAGAAGAAAAAGTAGTGTAAATGTCAGTTAGTCACACGCGGAAGTGCTCATTAGTACATGCATCACTGCAGATATTGTAAATTTGGTCTTTTTTCCGTTTAAAACTCAGTTCTCTCACTATTCTGTGTAAGGATGACTTGCTGCCCTGGAAGTTAATGCCTTCTCTTAAAATTCTAAGTAATTTGGCTATTGTAGGAGCACTTCTTTTTTGCCCGCTTCGGTAGCGTGATGCCTCACGTTCAAGAGGTCGCGACTTCGAATCTCGCTTAGGGTAAGTTATCCAGGTAAGTTTTTTTTTTTCTTTTTTTTCCCCCGAGGTTTCCCCTTATCCTGAGGAGACGAATGTCGGGTAACTTAAAGCTCCATGGACCTCGGGCTCATTTGAGCATCATTTCACCCATTTCATTCATTCACCGTCCGATATGACATTACGTTGGAGGACGTTAATTTAAAAAAAAAAAAAAAAAAAAAAAAAAAAAAAAAAAAAAGAGCATAAGAATTATAAATCGATCTTCTAACGACACATTTATCGAAGTCATCTAGATCCGTTACTCATTTCGAACTTCTTTTGCCTAGAGTTCCAAAAGACGTTCTGATTTTCATGTTCTTCGCGTTCTTGAACAATTCATTTCACTGTTATTTCTGACGCTCCTGTGGCACCTAATACGCGTTTTTTTTTAACTTTTTTAATTTTTTTGAAAAACTCTTGTGTTGTAAGCAGTTCTTTGCTTTTAGCTTTTTTCTTCATGTATGCCCATACATTTGGAACAATTTCGCTACTCTGATTGTGTAATGTTTTGGATCCTAATTTAGAAAGCAATGGCAGCATACTTTATTTATGCTATGATCAATGTCTCATAAATTCACTATATTCATTCTTATCGCAAACATCTTAATATGTCTTTAATTACTGCACAAAAAATGAATTGTGAATTAGCAGGGACTGTTAACATGCAGACATCACTACCTTCCCCCTCCCCGCCCCACTTGTTGTGCATGGTTTCATTCCCAGAATTATATGAGATGACGAGAGAGACAGAAACTATAGGTTCGCCTACAGGACTTCCACTCAAGGTCAGGGGCCAAGAACTGTGAATCCAGCTGTACACGCACCCCTTTAAAAGCTTTACAATATAGAAGGGTTTCAAAGGCCATTTACATCTATAGACTTTTCAATATTTGTTATGCCTATCTGGACCTTGCTACCATGTATGTGGGTGTGTGCGTTTGCGTCTGTCTGTCCGTCCGTCTGTCTGTTCGTCCGTCCGTCTGATCGTTCGTCCGTCTGTTCGTCCGTTCGTCCGTCTGTCTGTCCGTCCGTCCGTCTGTCCATTCGTCCGTCTGTCTATCTGTCTATCCGTCGGTCTGTCCGTCTGTCGATCTGTCCGTCTGTCGGTCCGTCTGTATGTCTGTCCATCTGTCCGTCCTTCCGTCCGTCTGTTTGTCTATCCGTCTGTCTGTCCGTCTGTCGACTGTACGTCCGTCTGTCTGTCTGTCTATCCGTCGGTCTGTCCGTCTATCGGTCTGTCCGTCTATCGGTCTGTCCGTCTATCCGTCCGTCCGTCTGTCCAACCGTATGTCCGTCTGTCTGTCTATCCGTCTGTCTGTCCGTCTGTTGGTCTGTCCGTCTGTCAGTCTGTCTGTCTGACTGTCTATTCCCCAGTCTGTCAGTCTGTCGGTCCGTCTGTCTGTCGGTCTGTCCGTCCGTATGTCAATCTGCCTGTCTGTCTATCCGTCTGTCAGTCCGTTTGTCTGTCGGTCTGTCCGTCTGTCGATCTGTAGCTCTGTCCGTCTGTCTGTCTGTCTGTCTGTCCGTCTGACCGTCTGTCTGTCCGTCTGTCGGTCTGTCTGTCCGTCTGTCGGTCTGTCTGTCCGTCTGTCGGTCTGTCTGTCCGTCTGTTGGTCTGTCCGTCTGTCTGTCCGTCTGTCTGTCCGTCTGTCTGTTCGTCTGTCGGTCTGTCCCTCTGTCGATTTGTGCAACTGTCTGTCTGTCGATCTGTCTGTCTGGTGGTCTGTCTGTCTGTCGGTCTGCTTGTCGGGCTGTCTGTCGTTCTGTCTGTCTGTCCGTCTGTCTGTCGGTCTGTCGGTCTGCTTGTCGGGCTGTCTGTCGTTCTGCCTGTCTGTCCGTCTGTCGGTTTGTCCGTCCGTCCGTCGGTCTGTCTGTCTGTTTGTCTGTCTGTCGGTCCGTCTGTCTGTCTGTCGGTCCGTCTGTCGGTCTGTCTGTCTGTCGGTCTGTCCGTCTGTCGGTCTGTCCGCCCGTCTGTCTGTCTGTCGGTCCGTCTGTCGGTCTGTCTGTCTGTCCGTCTGTCTGTCGGTCTCTGTCTCTCGGTCTGCCTGTCCGTCCGTCCGTCTGTCCGTCTGTCTGTCTGTCGGTCTGTCCGTCCTTTGGTCTGTCAGTCCGTCTGTCTGTCTGTCTGTCGGTCTGCCTGTCTGCCGGTCCGTCTGTCTGTCTGGTGGTCTGTCTGTCTGTCGGTCTGTCGGTCTGCTTGTCGGGCTGTCTGTCGTTCTGTCTGTCTGTCCGTCTGTCTGTCGGTCTGTCGGTCTGCTTGTCGGGCTGTCTGTCGTTCTGCCTGTCTGTCCGTCTGTCGGTCTGTCCGTCCGTCCGTCGGTCTGTCTGTCTGTTTGCCTGTCTGTCGGTCTGTCCGTCTGTCGGTCTGTCCGCCCGTCTGTCTGTCGGTCCGTCCGTCTGTCTGTCTGTCGGTCTGTCTGTCTGTCCGTCTGTCTGTCCGTCTGTCTGTCTGACGGTCTCTGTCTCTCGGTCTGCCTGTCCGTCCGTCCGTCTGTCCGTCTGTCTGTCGGTCTGTCCGTCCTTTGGTCTGTCAGTCCGTCTGTCTGTCTGTCGGTCGGGCTGTCTGTCTGTCTGTCAGTCGGTCTGCTGACTGTCTGTCTGTCTGTCCGTCTGTCTCTCTGTCCGTCCATCGGTCTGTCCGTCTGTCTGTCCGTCTGTCTGTATATCCGTCTATCTGTCCGTCTGTTTATCCGTCTGTCTGTCCTTCCGTCTGTCCGTCCGTCTGTCCGTCTGTCGGTCTGTCTGTCTGACGGTCGGTCTGTCCGTCTGTCAGTCCGTCAGTTTGTCTGTCCGTCTGTCTGTCCCTCAGTCCGTCTGTCTGTCCGTATGTCGGTCTGTCTGTCTGCCCGTCTGTCTGTCCGTCTGTCGGTCTATCCGTCTGTCTGTCTATCGGTCTGTCCGTCTGTCTATCCGTCTGTCTGACCGTCTGTCTGTCTCTCTGTCCATCTGTCTGGCTGTTTGTCTGTCCGTTTGTCTGTCTGTCTAACCGTTTGTCTGTCCGTCTGTCTGTCTGTCCGTCTGTTTATCCATCGGTCTGTCCGTCTATCTGTCCGTCTGTCTGTCTGGCCCTCTGTGTGTCTGTCTGTCTCTCTGTCGGTCTGTCTATCCGTCTGTCCGACCGTCTGTCTGTCCGTCCGTCTGTCCGCCTATCCCTCTGTGCGTCCGTCTGTCCGTCCATCTGTCCGTCTATCCGTTTGTCCGTCTGTCCTCCCGTCTGTCCGCCTATCCGTCTGTCCGTGTGTCCGTCCGTCCGTCCGTCTGTCTCTCTATCCGTCTGTCCGTCCGTCTGTCCGTTTATCCGTCCGTCTGTACGTCTATGTGTCGGTCCGTCCGTCTGTCCGTCTGTCCGCCCGTCTGTCCGTCTATCTGTCCGTCCATCTGTCCGCACGTCCGTCTGTCCATCCGTCTGTCCGTCCGTCTGTCCGTTTATCCGTCTGTCCATCTTTCCGTCCGTCCGTCCGTCTGTCCGTCCGTCTGTACGTCTATCTGTCCGTCTGTCTGTCCGTCCGTCTATCCGTCTATCCGTCCGTCTGTCCAGCCCGTCTGTCCGTCCGTCTGTCTGCCATCTGTCCGTCTATCCGGGGTCTGTCCGTCCGTTTATCCGTCCGTCTGACTGTCCGTCCATCTATCTGTCCGTCTGTCGGTCCGTCCGACCGTCCGTCCGTCTATCCGTCTATCTGTCCGTCTATCCGTCCGTCTGTCCGTATATCCGTACGTTCGTCTGTCCGTCCGTCTGTCCGTCTATCCGTCCGTCCGTCTATCCGCCTATCTATCCGTCTATCCGTCCGTCTGTCCGTATATCCGTCTGTCCGTCCGTCTGTCTGTCCGGTTGTCCGTCAGTCCGTCTATCCGTACGTCCGTCTATCCGTCCGCCCGTCTGTCTGTGCGTCTGTCTGTCCGTCTATCCGCTATCTGTCCGTCCGTTCGCCCGTCTGTCTATCCATCTGTCTGTCCATCCGTCTATCCGCCCGCCTGTCTGTCTGTCCATCCGTCGGTCCGTCTGTCCGTCCGAATGTCCGTCCGTCTGTCCGTCCGTCCGTCCCTCTGTCCGTCCGTCCATCCGTCTGTCCGTCCGTCTATCCGTCCGTCCGCCCGTCTGTGTGTCCGTCCGTCTCTCTGTCCATCTGTCGATCCGTCCGTCTGTCCGTCTATACGTCCGTCCATCTATCCGTATATCTGTCCGTCTATCAGTCGCTCTGTGCGTATATCAGTACGTCCGAGTGTCCGTCCGCCCGTCTATCTGTCCGTCTGTCCGTCCGTCCGTCTATCCGTCTATCTGTCCGTCTATCCGTCCGTCTGTCCGTATATCCGTACGTCCGTGTGTCCGTCCGTGTGTCCGTCTATTCGTCCGTCCGTCCGCCTATCCGTCTATCCGTCCGTCTGTCGGTATATCCGTACGTGGGTCTGTCCGTCCGCGTGTCTGTCTGTCCCTCTGTCCGTCAGTCCGTCTATCCGTCTATCTGTCCGTCTATCCGTCCGTCGGTCTCTCCGTCTGTCTGTCCGTCTATGCGTCCGTCTGTCTGTCCGCCCGTCTGTCTATCCGTCCGTCTGCCCTTCTATCCGTCCGCCCGTCTGTAAGTCCGTCTGTCTGTCCGTCTATCCGTCTATCTGTTCGTCCGTCCGCCCATCTGTCTGTCCGTCTGTCTGTCCATCCGTCTATCCGTCCGCCCGTCTGCCTGTCCAACCGTCCGTCCGTCTGTCCGTCCGTCTGTCCGTCTATCCGTCTGTCCGTCCATCTGTCCGTCTATCCATCAATCCGTCTGTCCATCTATCCGTCCGCCCGTTTATCCGTCTATCTGTCAGTCCACCCATCTGTCTGTCCATTCGTCCGTCTGTCGGTCTATCCGTCTATCTGTCCGTCCGTCTGTCTGTCCGTCTGTCTGACCGTCTATCTGTGTGGCTGTCTGTCTGTCGGTCGGTTTGTCCGTCTGTCTGTCTATCCGTCTGTCTGTCCGTCTGTCTGTTTGTCTGTCTGTCCGTCCGTCTGTCCGTCTATCCGTCTATTTTTCCGTCTGCCCGTCTGTCTGTCCGTCCGTTTCTCCGTCCGTCTATCTGTCCGTCTCTGCGACTGTCTGTCCGTCCGTCTGTCCGTCTGTCCGTCCGTCTGTCCGTCCGTCCGTCTGTCCGTCTGTCCGTCTATCTGTCCATCCGTCTGTGTGTCCGTCTGTCTGTCCGTCTATCTGTCCGTCTGTCCATCCGTCCGTCTGTCCGTCTATCTGTCCGTCCGTCTATCTGTCCGCCCATCTGTCTGTCCATCCGACCGTCTGTCCCTCTATCCGTCTATCTGTCCGTCCGTCTGTCTGTCCGTCTGTCTGTGTGTCTGTCTGTCTCTCGGTTTGTCCGTCAGTCTGTCTGTCCGTCTGTCTGTTTGTCTGTCTGTCCGTCCGTCTGTCCATCCGTCCGTCTGTCCGTCTATCCTTCTATTTTTCCGTCTGCCCGACTGTCTGTCCGTCCGTTTCTCCGTCCGTCTATCGCTCCGTCCGTCTGTCCGTCTATTTGTCCGTCGGTCTGTCCGTCCGTCCATCTATCTGTCCGTCTGTCCGTCGGTCTGTCTGTCCGTCTGTCCGTCTCTGTGACTGTCTGTCCGTCCGTCCGTCCGTCTGTCTTTAGGTCCGTCTATCTGTCCGTCCGTCCGCCCGTCTGTCCGTCTGTCTGTCCGTCTATCTGTCCTTCCGTCTGTGTGTCCGTCCGTCTGTCCGTCTATCTGTCCGTCTGTCCATCCGTCCGTCTGTCCGTCTATCTGTCCGTCCGTCTATCTGTCCGTCTGTCCGTCCGTCCGTCTGTCCGTCTATCTGCCCGTCTGTTCATCTGTCCGTCTGTCCGTCTATCTGTCCGCCTGTCTGTCTATTTGTCCGTCCGTCTGTCTGTTCGTCCGTAGGTCCGTCTATCTGTCCGTCTGTCCGTCCGTCCGTCTGTCCGTCTATCTGTCCGTCTTTCCATCCGTCCGTCTATCCATGCGTCTTTCTATCTGTCCATCTGTCCGTCCGTCCGTCTATCTGTCCGTCTATCTGTCCGTCTATCTGTCCGTCTATCCATCTGCTCGTCTGTCCGTCTGTCAGTCTATCTGTCTGTCCGTCCGTCTTCTCGTCTGTCCGTCTGTCCGTCCGTCTGCTCGTCTGGCCGTCTGCCTATCCGTCTGCTCGTCTGTCCGTCTGTACGTCTATCTATCTGTCTGTCCGTCTATCTGTCCGTCTCTCCGTGCGTCTGTCTGTCTATCTGTCCGTCTGCTCGTCTTTCTGTCCGACTGTCTTTCCGTCCGCCCGTCCGTCCGTCTATCCGTCCGTCTGTCCGTTTATTCGCCCATCTGTCCGTCTATCCGTCCGTCCGTCCATCTGCCCGTCCGTCTGTCCATCCGTCCGTCTATCTGTCCGTCTGCTTGTCCATTCCTCTGTCCGTGTATCCCTTTGTCCGTCCGTCCGTCCGTCCGTCTGTCTATCCGTCCGTCTGCCCGTCTGTCTGTCCGTCCGTCTATCTGTCCGTCTGTTCGTCCGTCTCTCCATCCGTCCG